>CAODLS011685663.1:0-12133 GCA_948243855.1 Flueggea neowawraea | reverse complement strand
TAATATAACTTGAATATTCAAGTTATCTAAACTCCAAAATTCTCAATTCAAAGTTCAATTCTAAGTCTCCAAATCAAAATATGATTCAAAATTCCCAGTATATCAAACCTCGACATTTGAACATCTCATGTCTATCTTTTTGCATACAATGGTTAACTCTAGTTAGATAATTGGATAACTCGAGTTATATGACCTCTAGACAACTCGAGTTAAAAATTCGTATAACGCGAGTTATATGACTCCTAGACAACTAGAGTTATATAGTTGTGCAACTTGAGTTAAATTTTCATGTCTGATTATATGAATTTTTCTGGACACTTTGGTTCTTTTAGGTAGTTTATTTACTCGAGTTAGGCTTGATCGAATATGCTTGAAAGTTTAAGTATTAAGCCCAATTTTTTTCATAATCAAAACACAAAAGGATATAAAGTTAGCCACCCTTAATTTGATCAAGGATTTGACTCCTTGTCACTTGGTTAGTTCAACACAATAATAAGCATATTGTTCAAATCACTATTGATATAACTTGTAAATAAGAATGATGTTACTCATGCAAATTTAATAAATTCATGCAACATTCTCCCCCTTTTTGTAATCATAAAAAAGATAGGCAAAATCAAAATTCTCTTCATTTTTCAAAAAAAAATGATAAATAACATTTAAAACATAAGGCTCTCCCTAAGTAATTACATTTTTCAATCAAATCATTTTTCAAGCAAAGCTCCTCCTTTTTCTTTCAAAAACTCAAAGTATGCATTAACCACATTAAAACAACAAATAAGCAATGATTCAAATTGTCACGACCCGTTTTCGAACCATGACCGGTGTACGAGGCAAATCGTCTGTGGGAGCCCGGTCAATCTCATACAAGCCTCATAGAACCATAAACCCTACCCATTCACTTATTCATAAAACATTGGAGGAAAATCATATACATTTATATGAAATAATATTTAGCAAAATATAATATATGCAAAACATTTACAAAGCGAACTAGCCGCAAATCAATATACAAAAGCAAAACACAGACCCCATAACCCAATAAAATCTTGGATGTGGAGCTCTAATACAAATGAAGTAACCCGGCCAAGAGACGCTAATAACCAAAACGTCAATATCTCACTGGGCGTAGATACAAAATGCTACTGAGTCCAGTCAATCTGTAAAATGGAAACAAGGCAACACAAAAAACAAAGGGGTCAGAACCCAGTGAGGGACAACACTCCAGATCGCCTCATACATGCCTCACAAAGATTGGTTTGAAAATCATTTGAAAACTATCACACGCGATATATGACATGTATGCATATACACACATTATATACATAATATGGTTGCCAAGAAAACGTTTTGAAAACATTTACACCCAAAAGCAAACACATACATGTTGGTAAAATACTACCAATAGTATTATGTTTTCCTAAAAAAAGAATATACTTATTATGGGACTATAGAAAATCGTGGTGTGGTCTATGCCACTCTCCCATCGTATAATGATCGTGAACTCTGTCACTGATACATAATCCAATCATGTACCGAGTCAGGGTAACATGGCTGTTGTCTACCTCAATAGCTAGGTCATAACATGCATTGATATACTAAATGCTAGGTACCTCGTAGCGAAGATGTCCCACAATAAAAAAACATAATCAAAACCATGCATATCTCATCGTCAAAACATGTGGAAAACATATATATCAATATATATATGTAACTTTCCTCAAAAATAAATCCGTGAATATTTATTCATATAATTCTTTTCATATAATTAATCAATTCTTAGATTATTCAAGTTCACCATTATGTGATAACACACATAAAAAACAAACTATACAGTTTCGAGACACAACTTATGTGTCTAAAGCTGTCATCCACTCGCCTGGATGTCCCAAGCTCTAGGAATCCAATCAAAGACCACTGGTAGGTGGTTGCTGGTGCTGAAAAATACAAGATGTTGTAACAAATACAACATAGTAATCATCAAATATGGTACTGTAGACTTACTGAATGCATGAGTGCAATGCAATGCAATACATATGCCAAACTCTCAAACAAGTTATTCCTAAATAACCGAACACTCTCAAGTTCTCTAAAAATCTTCAAAAAATATGAATCTAACATCCTCTATCCCAAAACAGATCATAATCATTGAGAATTAACATTCTCAATCTCGGATCAATTGTACCTCAAGATACAAATCATCAAATCCATCCAAACCAACCATGATTATGGTATCTCTAACTCATATTCATCAATATATAATAGAAACGAACTCCCAATAACTCAAAAATCGATGAGAATCCAAACCCTAGCTCAGATTATACCCATATCATACAACCACAAAAATCCCAAAACCAAAGCTAAAATCTATTAATTCCAACCTCCATCAATCATAACCTAACATCAGACAAGCTCCAATCCATCAGAAACACAAAAGTCAGAACCATCCAAAAATCTTAGCTAAATCCCTAAACAAATGATCCATGATCAAAATCAAGTAAAAGGAATGATCAAAGAGTAATTCTTACCTTAAAGATCCAAAAGGAATAAAAAAAGCAAGAGAAGCAAATGAAATGGAAAGAGATTATTCAAAGAGTGATTCCAGTGGTGAAGAGTGAGTTCTGACGGAAAAGAACAGCTGGAGGTATTTATAGCCTCACACAACCGACATGCCACGTTGCACTCACAACCTTCCAGAAGGCATGCATCTACGTGCGCAGTACCCATTCTACGCGCGTAGTTCCGTCCTCTACGTGGATTGTATCATCCTCAACGCAAGCAGGCTTGCTGAGCTGATGATATCTCATCCTCAGAACCAAGATCTACGCATGCTTTACCATATACAACGCACACAGTTCTTCCCTCACTCTCACGGTGCACGTTCTAGGAATGTTCAACGCACATTGAACCTCTCCAACTCATGTAGACGTGTTGAGACACATCCACGATCCATCTCAAACGTTGATCAACGTACGCAGAACTCCTCATCTACGCAAGTAGACGACCTCCAGAATCTCCAACGCACACAAAACGCACGTTGGACTCTTCCAACCAAGATCAAACCTCAAAAATGAAAATTCCTCACATTTCGAACACCCCGAAACTAGATGGAATGCTACAGTACTATGATTGTAACAGTACGGGATATTAAAGTTAGTTATTATAGCTTTAGTATTATGTATATATTGATTTGAACTTTGAAATGTCTACACTTTAAAAAAATAAAACTTTCAAATGTTGGAAAAATAATTAAGAAAACAATATAAAAAATACCAAAAAAACGTATAAAAAATAAAAATACCAAAAAAATTAAAATTTCAAAAAGGTGAACAAAAAATAATAATAAATAGTGATCAATCTCTTGAAACACAGATTGAAAATTAAAAGCTAGGTGGTTATTTACGTTGTAAAATGTAAACTTCCTATCACTTATATATGTTTCTTTTCAATGTGGGTTTTTATACTTCATCACAAAGTCTAGACTTCACACAAAATCAGTAATGAATGTGACAAAATTATTCACTCAAACCCAAAAATTTCACACTTGCAACTAGCCGTTTCCACTTGTAAATATTTTTCATTAGATTCTAATTGGTATATAGGGGCCATGTACGGATTTTCTTAACAAGCAGTCGTCACAAAGAGCTAATTATTTTAAGTTTAACAAACAAACGACATCATATTAATTATAATAGTTGTATAATATAAGCTAATCAATTAATTCCATAAGCATTTGAGATATCATTATGGAGGTCGGGAAAAGTGACTCGGTTTAGACTTTAGAATCAGTATTATTACACACATATAGACGTACACATGAAATTATAGAATATTCCGACTGAAAATTACTAATGGGAGTAGTTCACATATTACTAATGTTTTTATCATCATAATAAATATGATATTCGTCATTTTTTTGATTAAATATATTATATTAACATATTGATCTATATCTCTAGCAATTACAAAGGAAAAGAAATTATAAAAAAAAATTACAAAACAAAAGATTTGGACGGTTAGTCAACCACCCTATACAATTAAGTTGCATTATATTGCATCCTAGTAAAAAAAAAAAAGTTGTGTTATATTGCATGTATTTTGATTTGGAAAATTTAACAAAATACAAAATATGTGAAAAAAAATATAATATGGATTTTTGTAAGTCATTTTCCTTATCCAGACAATAAATTAAGAAGTGGTTTAGGAAAAAAATTGGTGAATAGACCAAATGAAAAATGAGTAACTAAAGAATACAAGAGAAATCATATACCCTACTTATCAAAAATATCCCTTGTCAAAAGATTAGTCATGTAAAAATCGAAAAGAACATTAAAAGAAAAAGACCAAAGAGTTTTTGCTAAGTCTCTCATAATATTATAATATTATCAAGTATAATATTATTAAAAATCTTATTAATTAATTATGATTTTCATTTCTTATTATCAATTCTAGTTAATATTCGAATTATACTTGGTAGACTATGTGCAAATTGTGTGGTTGCTCATCCCTTATTTAAGAAATTAATGCACTTGTGGCAGCTGATTTGCATTATCAATGAATTACTTAATTTGATAGACAAGGCACTGTTGCCTAGGCTAAAAGGCGAGAATTAGCAGCCAATTGTGTACCTTATTATATCACATACTAGGCAACTTCGTAAAGGACCCCAAGATTGTGTGACCATTAAACAAGCAATGGTTGCATGTTATTAAGAGTGACATTCAATGAGGGGCCAAGTCAAGATTCCATCTTATCTGTATTGTTCACATGGTTATCACTTTGAAATTTCATAGATCCAAGCTTGATTTACAAGAATTCCTACAATTGAACTATTCTAACAAAATATCATCATCATTCTTTTAGTTCTCTAAAAAAACTTTTATTATAAAAAGTATGTGGTATCAATTAAGGTTCTAGTTTATTGCTATTTTAAGGAAGAACATGGTGATTATTATGAGAGTGGGTCGGAGCCAAGGCTTGACAACCCCATTATTAATTAAGCATGCTTAGTTTGAAGATCATGGTGGGCCTTTTGTGATAAATTGCATACGTAAACCTTTGATTAGTACCAAAAATTAAGATTAGTTGTTAGTGTCACGTGTCTAGAGAAGCTTTTTTGCAAGTAAATAATTAAACAGATTGTTTGGCGTCCAATTAGTGTTTCTTTAAAAGGGTTTCTATTTAATTGGATGGACATTCGCAAAAAGTCAAAAACAAACATGCAATCTAATTTGCCAGTTCATTAGAATCATAACCTATCCATTTTGCACATGATCACTTAGTCGTAGTTTCGAAATTACCAAAGGGTACGAGATTTAGTCCTGAGATTCAATCAAACAACCACGAAGTTCCCAAGAAACACACCAGTTGCTGGAAGAGATATTCCATTGTGAGGTTTCAAATTTGAATCAGTTTTAGCTTGAATAAGAATTTAAGGTATGAACTTAGGACGAGTCAATTCTCATCATTTGATATCTCGAAAATAATCAATAATCCTTTCTAAGAAAGAAAAGAAAAGAGCTAAAACATGCATGTTAATTTTTGTCCTAATATCAATCATTGAGGTAGATATAAATTTGATTGTGTACTTATAAAAAGAATTCATAGTTTATAAACATAAATATCTGATTATTCAATGCCAATAGATTTGTAATTCATTAGTATTGAAATCAACTCTAAAACTTATGGGTCAAGAGTTCAATCATAGTGGAAACAAATAAATTGACTTATTAAAAAAATCTAGTTATTTAAGAAATCAAAACTTCAATTTCAGAAATTAATAACCTGAAATTCATTTATAAATTTATTTATAAACAATTGCATGCTTATAAAATGTGGTATTAGAACTACTCTGCGTAACATAAATTGCTCTACAAGTACAAAATATATCAGTTAAGTGACACAAATCAAAATTTTTTGACTTTGTCTTAATAATTGCAAGTGTTATTTAAAGCAAGATGTGCTATGTCGAACCATGATGCAAACAAAATACTTTTATGGTTATTGGTTTCTGATCGTAGCAGCATCACAATTAATTAGACGTTAAGCTTTCAATTCAACATATCTATTTAAACAGAACATACATTTTTTTTCAAACAATCGAGAATTGAGAATAGCACCAAAAATAGACATTAATCCGACCATATCATGTCTTAAATACTTAAGATTTGTGGTGAGATTCATTAATTATTTATAAATTTTAACTTAGGCTATATTTAGAATATAATTTTTTAACATATTATAATCCTTCCATTCTAAAAAAACATAATAGTTCATTAACCATTCATTTGCAAACCTTTTCTCCTAAACAAGTTGAGGTCTTTATAAAATATCCAGTCCATTCCATTTTGTTATTAACCCTTCCAATTCATTATGATCCATCATCTCAACGAAGTGTTAGTGTCGTGATAATGTAATATCATAACCATAGGAGTGTAAGTAGTGCGATTTGTTCGGTTTTAAGTTTTCAACTCAAACCACGCCGCAAACTGCGGTTTGAAAAAATTGAAACCTCAGTTAAACCACTAGTGCGGTTAAATCCACTAAATCTAAGTTAGCAGTTGCGGTGCGATTTGGTCGGTTTTGGCTGTTTGTATTTTATTAAATGTATACAAAAATTAAACAGCTAAACAAAGTAAAATAAATAACAATATTGAAAATAATCTTAATATTGTTTCATTAGAATTACAATGTCTTTGAAATATGGAAGTTACCTAAACAAAAAAAAGGGTTGCTTCAAAATACATTAACATTTACCAATTGTAATCCCAAAATAAATATAATTATGCAACGTTTTCATCATCTGTCAATTAGCTTTAATTAATATTAATGTATACTTATTGTTAGCATAAAAAATATACATTTTTAGCTACAAAAAAATTAAAAGAATTGAAAATAATTTAGAATAATTTCAAAATATACCACTTTCAACTATAAATTTAGATTGGCTTAATTATAAAATTTAGTAAAATTAGTGGACCTTGTTATATATATATATATGTGGTTAGGAGGTTGCGGTTTAGTTTGAGCCGGTTTAATATACTATTAACCACAGTCGAATGCAAATTAAAGAATTTATAAAATTATGATCCGCAACCAACCTAAATTTATAAAAAAACCGCAAATTGTGGTGCAATTTAGAGCGAATTGGTCGGTTTTTTAGGGTCCGGCGGTTAAACCTTACACCTCTACATAACTAGCATAAGGATGACATTTTTATTCTCACTTCAAAAAGTATATGTATATATATGTACTTCATCGAACATATTAAATACATATATTATAAGCTTTAAAAAAATTACAGATGCTATATTTTCTTATGAGATTTTTTTGCCACTCTCTCTTAATTATTTTAGTGTATTTATCTACTTTTATTAAAAAAAATCAGCTATTTATCTCAACTTTTTACCGTTCAATCATTATCAAAGATCATAAAATTTACAAAATATACAAAATGTATAAAAACTCCTAAACAAGAGGAGTATACTATATCTTATATGTTTGTTGAATACAAAACTTACCCTTTTTCCAATCAAGCTAGGACAAAATTTACTACACAAAAAGATTTTTGTCTGGCCCATAGATTGTTAATATGTCTCAATCAAAATACAAAACAATCTTGTTTTCTTTTTTCATTTTTTGATTGGAAAATACTGAGCTATCTTGGATGCCAATGTTGAAAACCAAGCACAAGCACGCACCACAGTTTCAGACTTGTGTCCATACAATATGACATTTGTATGATTGCTATTCTGTCTCTCACACAAAGCATTTTGGGCGTCTGTTTGTTTTTGTGAAGCACTCACATACCTATTTCATTCAAAACTTTATTTAATAAACTTATAAGAATTTAGTGAAATTATTTTTAATTTATTACACAGAGATCTAAAGTAATATAATTTCATTCAGATAAAATAATTGAGGTTGTTGCCGAGTTAGGATGCCTCAGTTACTAAATACTCATCTGATCACTCGAATTCAAGCCCTAGAATAGGTGTGATGGAAATTCTTACAAGGAGATCTATACAAAAAATAATCGTGGTCGTTACCTAAACAAAGTGGATGCAATTATTTTTGTTCAAAGAGGAAGATACAAGGGAGGAATGGGCATTGCATCGTGGCAGCCAAGAGTCAATACCAAATCTCTGTTGAGAGAAGAAAAAAGATGACGAGGAAGATAACAGAGCATGCCCAAGTCATGAGTTTGTCCAATCTCAAAGTGCTGTGTCAGTGCTTAGGTTTGGCCATTGATTGAGACACGTCATGTTTCCATATTCATTGCTATCATTTTGGGCTTGACTCGAAGACCGTACCCTGCAAAACAGGGAGCCCCCATTTTATGTTCATAGCATAACTAGTTAGTAACTTAAATCGAGGAAAGGACAGTACAACTCATGAATTGTTGCAGTATTATTGTTTTCTTTGGGCCGGGGAAAAGAGAAAAGGTTAACTATTGAAGGTAACTTGTTGGGCATGATTATACTAGTCTCTTCTGTTATGTAATATTCGAAAAATTATGGTTGAATTTGACGAAGACAAAACTTCGTCCATAATTCTTATCGCTAGAGTGAAGTAGAAAGACCAAATTAAAAGCCTTGAAATTCATTCTTAAAATAAGGCTTAAATGCCTTCAAAATAATGTTCTCTTCCAAACCCATACCTAGATAATCACAGAACTGAAATGGCATCATAATCATCCAGCTGCAACCATTATGGTTTTGCAGTATTATTATTTCCAACCTATGCTATAGGGTAAGAAGTATAAACAGCTGCAGTGTCACTCTAATATAGTCATTTTGTAATATATTTATGTACTAATTATCAACTAGTGTTGGCATTGTATTAAATTTATTAACAAAATATTGACGTGGTAAGTTAACTCATTAATATCGTTCATATCAGTATTCTATATAATTATTTGTTTAGATTTGCACTTTGTATTATCCACCTTAAATCACCAAGAGCAACTCCAGAAATATAAGGGATATTATTAATAAATTAATGTACCTAGTTACTCCAAATAAATTTAGTAGAAAGTTAACATCAACACCTAACTGGTTTATAAAATCATAGTTTAGTAATCACGTAAAAAAATTAAAATAAATTTAACGACGATATCAAAAAACTTGCTGTAGGTTTGTGATAACTTAGGTTTTTCCTACTCATAAAAATTCTTTATCACAATCAGTAGTTAATTTCTAAAAAATTAATTTTACGTTATTTCAACATATTATAAATCTATTTTTATTTTTTTATAAATATTTGAGACTAATGAAAAGTTGTCTTAAATTAAAAAGTTTTAAAATTATATAAATATAAATATCATATAATTACAAAAAAATCTCATATTAAATTTTGGAAGTTTTCTTTATACATAATATTTTGAATATCTAAAATATATTTCATTTAAATATTTAAAAAATTAGATAATACATATATTATTTATGATAGAATCACTTGTTAGAGAAATATAATATCAAATGTCGACTATAAAAAACGTCAAATGTTAAAAAAGTAAATTCAATATATTTAACTTTATATATATATATGATTGCATAAATTCTTTATTACATGATTTCGGGAGCATCATCACATTTACAATCTTGGGACCTGCAATTTCAAAAATATAAGTTCTGATTTATGGTGTTCTATTGTGTTGGCACTGTTTATTAATAAAACAATGTGTACTTGCTATTTCCTCGTTTTATTTAGAATCAATGTGCATTCTTATAGCTTCCTCCAATTTAGTGCTGATATAGATGTCAATTTCCCACTTATGTCAATTTTTGCGGCTAACCACTTTCATGATTTAACATATTCTTCTTACTGTAAATGATTGAACCAACAATACATCATCAATGGTGATTAGCAATATCCCTTGTTTTTTATAAAAAAAAAAATTGGACAACGATGACACAACAGTAACCACAAGTTTCAGCCATTTCTCTTGTTAATTCATTCCAATTTTAGAAAGGCAATTATGCGTGATTTAGCGGAAACTCTTTGAGTATTACATCACAATATATCTAGGGGCGATTTCATCTTGGCCTTGGTTTGTATGTCATCAAAGTTTTTTTGATACGCGTAACCTAGGATTTATTTTTTTAATCTCAGACTTCTTCCTAATGATTTAGATGAACAAAATTTTTAAGCAATTGACTACTAATGATGCAAACACAAATGCTTTCAAAGGGTTGAAGTTAGAAACAAAATTGTTCATAGATTGTGATTATATGATTTGTATAGTTATATCCTCAAAACTATCATTTGTTAATGCCTGCTGCAAGTAAGTGAGCATCACCAAACTAAAACCAGGACAAGGAACCACTACTCTTCAACATCTATGAAGCTGATTTTGCCAATTAAGGCTCAAGTACCTGTTAGATCCTACCTAGGTTTAGGTGGAGCAGTAAAATTCTGTAATGGCTTCGGTTGAGTAGTTAATACTCAAATTAACCCAATGATCAAAATGCCAAAGAAAAGTATAGAAGAATTTCAGCAGTTGGATCAGCTATGCCATTGAATTGAGAACCTGGAAATAGAAGCCCCATGAGACACATTTTTCAGTGATAGCCATTTGGCCAAAAGGATGCTGTTCCACAAAAGTTTGCACATTCTCAGCTCCTGCCAATTCTTCCAGATAAACTCTGATATCCCCTCCATTACCTGCATCAAATTGATTTCAGTTTATGATCCTCTGTTTGTTCCCATTCCATTCAAACTGAGTACAATGAATCAGCTGACAATGCTCATCAAAAGAAATATCATATATGATGACAAAGATAGGTAGTGATCACAAATTCTGTTGTTTAGTCTTTGCTGGTTATAATGTTACCGGATTACGTACAACGATGATGTAATGTAACAGAACTACCATAATCTTTGCTGCATATCAGCAAAAGCTTCGTCATGCCATCTGGCCACCTCTCGAATGGAACTAAGAATTTTCAATGTTACAGGTGAAATAATGGAGATCAAGTAGTTAAATTCTTACCTAAAGAATTGTCATTCTTATTCGTGAATTGATATGGGAAAGGGAAAATTGCAGTATGTGCCTGTAAGTGGAGTTCAAACAAACCCATAAATAATAGTTAGATGATTAAGCATTGTATTAGCCTCAAAAGAGTGAAAAAAAAAAAAAAAGATGAAGATGTTGACTTACAGGATTAAGCAACGCTTTGTATGGAGAATCATCCAACAACAATGTATTTGATTCATTATAATATCCTCTCTCCCATGGAAGTTCAGGGTCATGTTTTTCCCAAATCCTCTTTAGTGCCTTGAATACCAGGGGCTTGTACTTATTTTCCAGAGTATTGAAACGAGTCGTCGAGCATTGGGACACATCCTGAAGATCAATAACATTTCCTAGTGTAAATTAAGCTATAAAGTGAATACAGATGTATCAGACCCAGTAAATAATGTGCAGTAGATGGAAATGCTGGTGATAATATCAAGAGCCACTTTCTGGCTGTGCATCATCCTGCAAATCCATTCCACATGCAGTAGAGATGTGACACTTGCGACACTTGATCTCGCAGTAGATTAACAATAAGCATGAAATGATCAGTAGCCTTATGTGCAACAAGCAGATTGATGCCACAAAACTGCACATAATACACGTTCAAAAGAGATAAAATGAAATCTATCAACAAATCTACTTAAGAACAGCATATTGTATAGAATTTACAATGTATTAATCAATGTACAGGTAATTATGCTGGTGGCCAAGCCATGGCCAAGAGGCAATCACTCCAAGTGTTTAAAATTTTCTTAGACATTGACTAACATGTAGATGCTCGGAACGTGAGGTCCCAAATAAGAATAATTAAAAACTATCGTGAAAACACGTACGCTAATATAAGTATCACAATCACAGACTGTTTAATCCACTTTAAAAGAAAATCCCAGAAGCAATAAAAACATTAGATTCAGAAGCTCTTACCCAACAAAACAATAACTTGTGCTTCATATCGCCCATCAAATAGTTAACGATCCCATCAATATTCTTTCTGGAAAAATTAAGAATTCTTTACGGTCAACAGAATGTATAATTAAACTGATCCTAGCATATTAAACGATAACTTTCTATCTGTCAGTCTACAAAGAAAATGAAGTGAACTTTAAACCGCAT
>CAODLS011685530.1:0-11599 GCA_948243855.1 Flueggea neowawraea | reverse complement strand
CGTTGATCATCTTAAGCAAGCTTTGCGTACGTTAACTTATATATGACGTACGTCAATTTCAACACACGTACGTGAACATTTTCTTATGTACGTGAACCGTGCTTCAGAGGGTTCCAGTAGCTTCTTCTTTTCTTCAGACCTTATCTCATGTACGTGACACACTTCTGACGTACGTGAATCACTTGCAGTGGCTTGATTTGCAATTTCGAGCTTTCCAACGTGTTTTGTACTTCTTCAAAACCTTTTGCTTCATCATCAAAACACATAATGAACTTATTGTTGATCACATGATCCAACAGCCGCATCTTCCTTTCCATCTTTCTTCCAACGTCCACCGTCTTTGAACTTAGATGAATTCTTCTCCTTGGGTCGCTTGCCCTCGGTGGAGTCGCTCTCCTCTCCGCTACTCGATCCATCATTCTCCTTAAGCTTCCTCCTATGAGCTCGAGAAGGTTCTTTGGAGAATTCGATCAAATATTCCACCACGACCATCGTAGAAGCAATATCTTGCACACCTTTTCGCTTCAACTCCAACTTGGCCCAAGTTTGGAGTCCATCCTTGAACTCGAATAGTGCCTCCTTGTCCGGATAGTCAGGAATCTCCAAGATCAACTCTGAGAATTCCTTGACATAGTATTGCACACTCCCACGATGTTGGAGAAGCCTTAACTTGGCCCGAGCTTCCTCATCCGCATCAGTGGGGTAGAATTGCCGCTTGAGTTCTTTCTTGAACTCCCCCATATGCCAATTGAACAAGTCCCCTTCGCTATGTCTCCACATCTACGTCTCCACCAAACCATTGCGGTGTCGACTAGATAGCAAGCCACGGTGTAAATCTTTTGTTGTTCATCATGGACGCCCACGATCTTGAAGTGTTGCTCCACACTCCAAAGGAAGTTGTCTATTTCCTTTGTGTTCCTTGCCCCACCAAACGTCTTAGGCTTTGGAACATCCACCCTCGAATGAAATAGACTTAGGAGAGTGGTCGTGCCACCTCCTCATTGAGCAACCGCGCTCTTCACCAAGAGCAACTCATCAAGAGCCTTCCTCAACTCATGCTTAAGAGTCTCGTTCTCTTCCCTTAAGGCAATATGATCGGCCTTCAAGTCCCTCATTTTGGCAACAAGCTTAGAAACATGCCCCCTCTAGTGTGGCTATCTTGGCAAGAAGAGAACTCTCCATGAACTTCGCCCTCTCGGAAGCATCAGAGGCAACGACATTGATGGCACCATTGAAGTCCTCACGGAGTTGAGCTTGCTCATCCTTGAACTCCTTAAACTTCGAGTCCATATCATCGATCATCTCGCGACCTTCTCCTACGGTGATCTCAATTCTTGAGAGCATTGCCACCACCTCGCTCAAATCATCCCTTGTGGTGGACTTGTCTCGCTTGCCCTTACTAGTCACGGGCGGAGCCCTCTCGACCTCCCTCGCAGCATGGGTTGCATCACCACTTGAAGCCATTGAAGCAAATTTTCCCAAGAACAACATGTTGTGATACCAAATGTAATGGGCTTGGACTTTCACCAATGCTTGTTCAACCTTAGTCACACACTCTCGCAACTAAGTCAACCTTGCTCACTTGAATCAAGCTTGATCAATAACTCAAGAGAGGGAAAAGAGAGAAAGAAAGCACACAAGAGAACTCTTAGGCAAGAAAATGCTTTATTCACTTAAACTCTTGGATGATTGCAAATGAGAGCTCTCAATGGGTATATATACACTTCTTACAAGGAATGTTTAGAATTCTCTACTTCTAGAATTCTCTACACTACTCTAGAATATTCTGTGTATGTACAAGTCTCTGACATTCTCTAAGTATCCACAATATTCTAGAATATTTACATACCTCTATTCATAATGTTCTAGAATATTCTACATACTTCCACAAGGTTCTAAAATATTTTAGACACATCTATGATATTATAGAATATTCTTCACACTTCTGGAATCGGGAGAATAATTCTAGAGATTTCCGGACGATTCTTCAAGGTGCGTCACAAAGCGCATTGAGAAGTCTCGAATTGATAAAAGAATTAGTTGACCAAATTTATGTTAAAAACCTCATATCACTCTCTATTTTCACCATACAATCTAATAAAGTCTACTCAATATTATCTCGGATAAACTCTCTATGACTAATTGTAGAGTTTTAAATATTATTTCCTATGGGGATGAATATTATCATAACACTTATAAATGTTGGGAAATTTTTTTTTGAAAATTTTTATCTATCTTCTTAATTCTAAATTACTTTAATTGTAGGACAATTAATTAATTTTATTTTTGAATGTAGTATTTATTTCTATTAGCATAACTATTTTTTTCTTTTATCAATAAATTTAAATTAAATAATTATTATTAGGATAAATTATTATCTCAATATTGTTATTGTATAGTATATTTTTTTATTATGCATATCTATAGTAGTAATATTATATTTTACACTTAAAAATTGTGTATGCATGTAACATAATAATATCGTTATATATAACACATTAAATAACATATTTGATTTATAAAAAAATTAAGTATATTCGATTAAATTTTTTTATTACATAATTTTATTTTTCTCTTATTTTATACTATAAAAATTGACTACTAAAAATTAAAAATATATATTTATATTAAAAAATAATTAAATTATAAATAAAAAAAATATTAATAACGTATAATGCATGTACACACATGGTTAAAAAAAGGGATTTGCAAGGAAAAGCAGGAAAAGAAAAACGACAAACACAATGCAGTATGCAGCAGACACGATAAATACGAAATAATGTTAAACAGTTATTAGTGGTGGTAGCATGAGATGAAAATTTGGACGTATTGCAAATGTTGTTGGTAAGAAAGAAAGTTCGAAAAGGCACGCAATAAGACAGTAGAAAGTAGACGCCAAGGTTTCTTGACACTCATTATCATGTGACTCTCTGCATAATCACACCACATTAGATTCTCTCCTTTCTTTAATCATCTTTAATTAAGACCTAAACAGATGCTTTAGTTGCTAAACTACGCATTAAACTGTACGAGGTTTTTTGTTTGCGTTTGGTTTTCGAGATGGGAGAGAGTGACTAAGCTGTCCGTGCCTGGATCATTAATCCCAAACTACTTTTAATTGTGACCGTAATTAAAGCTGCATCAAGTAGTTGTCTCTTTGATTCATCCAGGACTTGATGCTGACTCCGCTCCACACCATCCTGACCTCATTGCTTCATCACATTGCGTCAACTTTTTATGATTTAAGGAAAAAGCCAAGAATTTTCTCCATTCTAAAATGATGAGTACTCATCTTTGCCGAGCATCAGAATATTAACGACCTCTCTCCTCTCTCAACAATAATTTTTATTTTTAGATTTAAATTCTTAATCTCTTGACATGTAATCGTAGGACCAATATATTAACGACTAAATCGACAATTTCATTATTACTATCAATTTTTAAATATAAACTTATTTCTTTTCTAAAAAAAATACTTATGTTGATATAGTATCATATTATTTTTATTTATTTTACACTCTTGTCATTAAATACAGGTAATATAATAAAGTTCATTTAAAAATTAAAATTCTTTCTAATAATATTTTAAAAAAATAAAACTTATGCTTTTGTCAAAATGAACTATAATTTACTGTGTATGAAAAAAATGAATTTTTTGGAACGGTTTTAAAATATTATTTAGTTAATACTAAGGTTGCTTTGAAGTAATCAAGACAATCTGTAAGATCGGTCATTTTTTGGGCCTTTAAAAAAACATATTTTATCAGTATTCAGCAATAATAATATATTACAAGTCTAAAAAATATATTATTCTTTGCATTTTTTATTATCAATTTTTTATTTATATATATATAATCTATTTTATTTTTAATTATCTAATAAAAACTATCTATTTAGAGATTTTAAGTTGATATGACCCATTCATTTAAGCTCAAATTATAACGGAAATATTACAATTTTATCAATGAAAAACATTAAAAAAAATTAATATTCACCTATTAACTCATCGTCCTATAAAAAAAATCAAGAACAACACTCCAAAATATGTTTTATTCTCCACACATATCAACAGTGGCGAAGCCACTAAGGGACAAGGGTGTCTAAACACTCGTTGGTCCTTACACTAATACTGTTTTAGTATTTTAGTTCCAAATTTATTTTTGTTAATTAAGCTTTTAATTTTATTTTTCTTGAAAATATGACTTATCTCTCATTTTCATTTTTCAACTCTAATCTCCTTTAGCATTTCTTTTAATTCTTTTATGGATTTGTTTACAAGGAGTTTACTATGGATTTACAAAAATTAGATACATAATTGAATATTTAAAATTAAAAATATTATAATATAAATTCACATAATTTATTTTTTAGGCCTAATTGTATTTAAATGATTGATTATAATATTTTGATGACATATTTAGTAACTTGACACCATGAAAATCAATTGATTTTTTTTTGTTATTTTGATGTTATATATATATATATATATATATTGATGCATAATTTTTTTATATATATCAAGTGGTGGAACCAGGATCTAATCCTTGCTCAGTCGGAATCCTGGCTCCGCCATTACATATCAATACTCTGCTAAAATCGATACCGACTTAAGCGTCAGAGGCTCCCCGGGGAGCATATCGACCTCACCATTTTTTGTGTTTTCAGGTCTCAAGGCGGCATTCATGATTCTTGAGTATTTCGATAATTATCATTATTGTTGTTTATTTTCTAAGCCAACAACAATTGGCGCCGTATGTGATAAACTGAACGAAAAGTCTTGCTTGTCGACGTTCGAGAAGAAATCCACCGACAACACCTACTCATTCTCCATGGTGCAAACGCCTTCAAACCAAGTCGGACATCCCGATGAGGATGCAAGAAGAGTTAGTGCTGGAGCGGGAGCCTCGGGAACTGTCGTCCCTACTGTTCCACTTGCCAACTACGAAGCACTCAGGAAACAGAACGAGAACCAAAAAGCTTTGGGATAGATGACGATCTTGCTTCAACAATTCCTTCTTCAGGAGCGACTCCCACCCGCGTTGCATGCCTACGCTAAGAATGTCTGGAATGGATGAGTCCAAGAAAGATGTGATTGCTCCACAACAAAGCCATCAATGACTTCCTCAAATTCTCGAGCACTAAAATTCTTTGCCTCGATAGGAGCTCCTTAACATCACGATGCCTCAAGCTTGATTCAATCTCAAAAAGGATAACCATCATGAGGTGGTGCAGAGTATTTGCAAAGGAGAGCCGATGGCTCCTCTGAAGAAGGCTAAAATGGAGCACCCATCCACGACGAATGCGCGAGAGATGGCAACCTTGAGAAAGATGATCGGAGAGGTTCTTTAGGAAAGGAATTCGGTTCATATGGAGGACGAGCAAAAGAGATCCAAAGTCCCATTCACCAAGGAGGTCATCTGAAAACCACTTTCCCCAAAGTTTAAGATGTCTCAACTACCAAATTTCTTAGGAAAGGAAGATCTGTACGAACACATTCAGAACTACGAAGCCGTCATGATGCATAATGGATGGGAGGCCGTTATCATGTTCCGAGCGTTCCCAATAACATTGAAAGACCATGCTTGTTCATGGTTCAATAGACTGAAGGAGGCTTCACTCTCTTGCTTCGACCAGTTGAGGAAAGAGTTCATCAACGCCTTCATTATCAACAGCAAGAGGAAAAAGGATGTCATGTACTTGTTGAGTGTAAGGAAGAATGAGAAAGATATTCTTCGACTATACGTGGACAGATTCAAGAATGACACTCTTGAAGTTCATGATCCGCAACCGGGAGTGGCAGTAGCTGCAATGTTGCAGGGAACGTGATCAGTCCAACTCCATGAGTCATTGTCCCTAGATCAGCCGAGGACCTTGGTGGATCTCTTTGTTCGAGCCAACAAGTACATCTTGCAGGATGAGTTCATGAAGATTGTGGGAACTAAGGATGATAACGAGAAGAAAAGGAAGGAGAGAGAGGCTTAGGAGGATTCGAGCAAAAATAAGGAGAAGACAAAAGGCTCAATAAGACATCATGGTCCACACTCAAAAAGTACGCTCTATTGAACAAGTCGAGCTCAACCATCTTGGCAGCGATAGGAAACTCAGAGCTCATCAATTTTCCTCCAAAGACCGACCATATTTTAGGAAGGAATATGGGTGCCCACTATAAGTACCACGATGCGAGTGGACACTCCACATACAATTATCGAGAACTGAAGAATAAAATAGAGAACTTGGTTCGAGGTGGACACTTGGAAAAATTTGTTGACGTCGAAGCATCGAAAGGGGAGCCAAACGATGAAACATGACAACGAAGGAGGTGATCGGCATAAGACCAATTAGGCATGCCACCACGTGAAACGTTAGGCTTCATCCTTTGAGTATACTTTTAATGGTGGTAAAAGTTAAATTCTTGTTTGTCTTTTCATGTGTAACTTGTTGTATTGAATAAATAACATGCTTATTTGAATCTCTTATGCATAACAATCATCCTTTCTAGTAAAAGAACATGAGAACTTGGTGTTTAGCCACACGAACATGAAAGAGCTTGCGGGAAACCGTGCTCGTGTAACCAAAAGTAATCGAATGTGTTGTGAGCCTAAACAACGTCTCCTCACCGTCAACGTACAATGAACCATCTTAAAACTGGTAAAATGCAGCGTGAGTAGAACTCTCACCATCTATCCTTGTGGTAAAGAATAAAAGCCTGTTAAAACTGCGTGAGTAGAAATGCTTGTTAAAACTCAAGCTATAACGTTACAATCTGAAATCCATAACTTGAAACAAAGATACAAAAGTGAAGAAACCCACAATGGTTCCAATCATGAGAGTAGGCAACGGATCTGGGCTTTGATTACATAAACGAAGGTGGGTTTCGAGCTAGAGTCCGGGTTAGGTTCCAATTATTATTCTGGTTTGGGTTGAAAGAGATGTGTTTGATTATTGGAAGACGATGAAGAAAAAAAATAAAGAAAAATAATTTTTAAGTCTTTCAAATATATCATAATTAGTAGGTCAGTCCTCGTATTTTTAGAATATTATAGACACATTCTTAAGGTTTAAAACTGAGTTACATAAGTCATTTCATTAATGGTCTATTATTGATTTGTTATTGAGTTGTGTGCCTAATTCACTTTAAATAAAATTATTAAGACAAAAATACCCCTAAGCCCCTAATTCCTTCAAACACAGACATATGAACCCTAATCCAACTTAACCTAATTTTTTTCCAAAGAAACAAACCCACTCACACATCCACCACAATCTCCATCACCACGGCACCCGACCACCACCAAATATTATGCAAAACCCACTACTTTTTTTCACAAATTCAATACATGACATAATCAAATTCACACTCACTACATTGGAAGTTCACAATTAGATCCAAAATCAGGACAAATTAAAAGAAAAAAAAAAGGAACAAGAGGGCACACCCATGACATGGTTGTGATGAATTTTTTCTGATTTAGAACAAAACCTGCTCTTCGACAACAGATCTGCAATCACGGCCTTGCAACCTCCACTTCTCCTCCTCCATCTCTACACTTTCGCTCCCTTCTTCTTCTTTCTGTAGATGCCGTTGTTCAATCTCCTCTCTCCGCCTCCTTTGTCAAGCCTGACCCGACGTCTCCAACCTGGACCTCGCCGTTGAACTAGTCCGACTCTCTGAAATTCCACCATTACTGAACCAGTTCATGGAAATTAATGACAAAATCCAGCAACATAGCATCCAAAGTATATGTCCCACTTTTAAACCAAACGCACATGATCGAAACAAGATAAGAAATTCACACACCCACAACAAAGTATTACAGAATCCTTAGATTCTAAGTATCTAATTCTGGACAAGAACTTATTAGTTTTCTTTTTCTTCCTTATCCAACCCAACAACCGAACTAAAACCCAGAACAAGAAAACAGACCAAAGATTCATTATTCAGTTATTAATCACCAACCCGACAAAGAAACAGACAAGGAATATATAATTTTAAAGAAACCTCAAATTCCTGAAATCAAACACGAGCAGAACCAATAAGCATGCGAGTGTTCCTAAGGTTTGACTATGAATTGTGGCACCACAAGTTGCAGTAATTTCAGTATCACTAGAAGTCGTACAAAGCGAAGAAGGTAACATAAACAGGAAGAGTGAATTCATGGACACACTAATTACTGCAAAGAAGAAGAAAATCAGAGAGAGAGATCATTCGGGAGATTGGTGTCGATTGAGAGAGAGAAAATGAGGATTGGATATTGGTTTTCATTTTTAAGGGGGATAATTAGATTATTTTATTTTTTATGAACTCTGTTAATTAAATATAATTTTAAAAAAATATGTGTATTATATTAAAAAATATGATAATTTATCTATTAATTGTAATATAATTGAATGATTTGAAAATTACTTTCTCAAAAGAAAAAAGAGGCCTCTGGTTTTTATTTTTTAAATTGATTCGATAAAGCCAACATCAACTAAACAAATCTGCCACCACTCCGGACCCACTACCTTCAACCTTTTGAGCTTATTTTCAATCGAGTTCATTTTGGAATGGAGTTGAGAGTGCGACGATGTTTGATTTTAAGTTGTTAATACTTATGGAGGAAGAGCAGATGTGGGTTTATTTATGGGTTCGAGGCAATCAGTGATAATATTCATTGATAAAGAAATGTATAATAAAAAAAATTTAGAGATAATATATAATATTAAAATAGAATAAATTAGATTCGTAAAATTAAATAAGATATTCGAATATATATAGTATTTATATAACCATATATATGAACACTTGAACCAATACAAATCAAAAATATATTCAGACAAGATTAATTAGATTTTATGTATCTAGTACTCTTTGTAGAGTAAATTATTTGAAATATTTTACAGATAGAAAAATAAAACAAATATTAATAATAAATTTAATAGGAAAATAAAAATATTTTACCTAAAAATATAATAGAAGAAATAAGTTAAAAAAGATTACAAGATGAAAATGAAACATATTGGGGGACTGCAAGACAAATTACACAAGACTCAAGTCTCAAACTAAGATTTCAGAAAACTTTAAGAACTAACTTACTGTATATAAAATAAGAGGACTAAAATGCTAATTCAAGAATAACTCAGGGACCATGGCCTAAGGTAGCTCTGCCGGCGGTGGAGATGTCGTGTAGCGGTTGGATCTTGTATTTTTGTTAGCGGAGGTGGGGTAACTGATTTGGGTTTCTAATTGGCGAAGATGGTGAAGAAGAAGAAGGAAGATGGTGAATAAGAAGATGTTGGGGGATTGTTGTTCAGAATTGGGAATTAGGGTTTTAATTATTTGAGGGATTACTTGCTTAGGTTTTTATGTTTTTCTAGGTTTGATTTTTGGAGTTTTGCTGGTTAATATGATTTGATGTACAAACAAAAGTCATCTATTAAACTTCTAACGCTCTTTTTGAGTTCTCGCAACATATCATGTCATCATATTAGAGTTTATTTCTTATAAGATATGTAATAATAAGAGTAATATGTCATATCATCATATTAAAGTTTATTTCTTATAAGATATTTAACAATATGAGTATTTTAAACATTTGAAAAGTTGGGCAATATTCTAAAAATACTTACAATTTGGGGGGTAAGTCATGTCTCAGGCAATGAGACCAAAGCCAAGTCTGGTTGAGCATCACTTGATAGGAAATGGAAGAAAAAAAACCCAATACACAATGTTTGACAATCTTGGCATTCAAGGTTGGAAGGCTGTCTGGGTCACATCAAGGCGCGCTTCCTATCGGAGAGCACTGAATATTAATATCTGCGGCCCCACAATTTGTATGCAACATGCTTGATTGCTACCAAAAATTACATTGGTGAGAAACGTTGAAGATCTCATTGCAATAACTCACCACTACTTGTCTCTATTAATAGCTACTTCCTACTATCTCTTCCTGCGTTCAGTGTCTGAAAACTCCACCTTTCTGAATATTATGGCATTACTTCTGCCTAACTATTGGACCACAATGAAATAACTAGTCCCAAATGGCTTCTGGGTTTTCTCAAAATTTTATGTTAATAACCACTTATTATTATTAAAATAGGACTCGAAGCGTTTACATATTACTTTTGAGTTTAGAGTATACCTATGTGGAGTCAAAATATATTCTTTTATTTTTATATGTTTGTTAACTTATTTTAAAATTTGTATATTAGAGAGAATATATTAGAAAGTGGATATTTTATTGATAAATTAAATGTGAAGTATTAAAGAATAAATAATAATTTTTTATTTTTGTTAAGAAACTATAACACTAAAAAAACTTAGTTAATTTATTAGTAAAATATTGAAAAAGAGAATTTGATTGTAAGTGATGCTAAAGTGGATTTAAAATTCGAAATAACAAATGAGATAAAATATTTTTTTAAATAGGATGTTAAAGAGAATTATTGTACATATTCTTACTTTACATGTCAAAATGTATAAATTTAGGTCTGTTTAGGTTGAAAAACTGTTTTTTCTTTTCTATTTTAGGTTCTATTTCTATTTTTTTAGAAAACTAAAAAATATTTGAAATTTTTTCCAATTTTTTAACAGGTTTTTTAATTTTTCATTTCTATTTCCAATTTTTGAAAAATTCAGAATATTTTTCAAACTAAACAGGTCTTTACAAATCATGATAAGTACATTCTTTTGTCAAAGAACGTTTAGTTGAAGAAAAGAAATTATTAGTAAGGCGAGTTTCAAAATGCTTGCCGTTACCTTGAACTCAGCTCAAATCTAAATTAGTTAGATAACCATAGATATCTGAATACCGGGTGACAAAAAATGGTTGCTTCCAAAGGCTCATCTTGAGTTGCTGTATGTGTTGCAATCCCGAAGGAAGGATGCAGCCTCACTTCAAATTTTGAGGGCAAAAATCGCACTTCAGGATCTCATAACATAAATCACCTCCTTAAAAAAAGATATATAACTCGAACGAATACTTCTGATTCAGAAACACTTCCATTGCTGGCATACAAAGATGCAGAGTCAGAAATCGGTGAAGAAAACTTCAAAAGTTTTTAAGAAGTTTATCAAAATCGAATACATCATGAATTCTCCATAGATACAAAAATATGTTGACGATTAACTAGTCGAAAACCCACCTAAATTATATTCTAATCTGACTAAAAATTGTAACTTCATTGACAAAGAATATACTCATACAAAAATAAGTATCAGGTTAACTCATCATCACATCAAACACTCTCACACACTGATGACTGATCGCTGCCACAAGAAGCCAGCTGCACAGTCCTGCAATTTTCATCCTTTACGCAGTTTCTCCAAGATAACCGGTTCACTGGAGAAACATGGCACACCGAACGATCTAGCCGTACAGCAAGGGCGGCGGCTACTGCCGATCCTGTGCTACCAATGTCGTCTGTTCTTTTAACAGAGAGACTGCACAGTTGAATTAGCCCACTCTCCATACCAACTGCGAGAAAACCATGATTTCTTTGCCGATTAATGACGGCCCAAGAAAGAGCTGTGACACTGCTGTTGAACCGTGGCAAAGTAGTCATATGTTTAACAGAATATTCTTTTTCTACAACCCAGATCTTCACTGTCTTGTCTCTT
>CAODLS011685516.1:0-16708 GCA_948243855.1 Flueggea neowawraea | reverse complement strand
AGTGACAAATACCCAAATGCATGATATGCAAATGCAAGTGCAGACTCTCGAAGTCGCCCAAAATATAATCCGAAAGTGAATCTATCACTTCCAAGTCAAAATCCAAAATTTACGTAAAATTACACTTTGGTCCCCGACCGATGTAAAATTACGTTTTAGTCTCCGAGACTCGACAATTCATGAAACTGTTCCCGGGGTACTTTGAGATTACTGACTCGCAATCCATAAGTCAGAATCTCCAAATTTGACACCGAGCTCTCAGAAAACACGAATTTAGTCTGGACTCATAAAAATTACAAGTCAGTCCCTATTATCCCAAAAATCATATTTTATCCTCAAAGTCTCTAAAATTCACAATTCAAAAATCAGAAAGTATTTGCAAAAATGCCCTAATGCTGCCGCGTCAGGAAAATATTTACAAAAACGCCACAATCGTATTCCGCCCGCTGCCCGATAAAATTAGACACGCATTCCCACTCAAATTCGTTCACTGAACACGAATTTGAACTCATATTTTACCAACAATCAACATATTTTCCACAATTTGGAAAAATCCGAACCAAACCCTAGCTTTTCCAAAAACACACAAAATCTCTTGATTCAAAGCTTAAATCACGTTCCTACAAGTTTCCTAACACTTATTCAAACATCCTCTAACATCAACTAACTCAGAATCATCACAAATCAGAACCTAGATGGATTTTGGCCCAATATGTGCGTGCAAGAATCGAAGCTTAAAATGATGTTTAAATGGAAGAAAAGGAGTTGATCTTATCTCAAGAGTGGAGTAGGGACGTTGGGGAACAAATGTGGAAAGATTCAGACGAGTTGAGAGAGTTTTGAGAGAGAAATTGAGAGAAAAATGACAGAATGACGTGTTTCGGCCCGTTTTATGCACTGCAGATCAAAGGCAACATACGTCGTACATAGTGACAATGTACGTCATGGTGATGCACAACGTACGTCGTTACCTTATAACGTACGTGGTAATGCTTCCAGTGGCTACGGGTTTCGAATAAACACACCTCAACGTACGTCATAGTCAGACAACGTACGTTGGTCATCCTCGTCCTAGATAACGTACGTCTTACCTATGTAAAGTATGTCATGCTGCTTTTCCAGACAACGTGCATCTTGCACAATGTGCTACGTACGTCCGATTACCTTCAAGGTCAAATCAGACTTGGTCGAAAGTCTACAGGACTCCTAACCAAAACGGGCGGGATTTTACATCTACCTTAAAAACTTTAAAGGCATCTAGTGCTTCACTCTTGTTATGAAGCAAGTAGAGATACATATATCGTGAGTAGTCATCGATAAAGGTAATGAAATATTATTGTCCAAATGAGTCTAAATTAGGACTACAAATATCTGTATGTATGATTTCCAAAATGTCTGAACTCCTCTTGGCACCTTTCTTTGATTTGTTAGTCTTTTTTCCCTTAATGAAGCTAACATAAGTCTTAAGATTAGCAAAGTCTAAGTCATCTAGTATCTTGTCATTTAACAATCTTTTGACCCTATCAATTGAGATATGCCCTAGTCTCTGATGCCACGACATAGAGGATTTTTCATTCAACACACAACGTTTAGTACCTATATGTGTTACATTGTAGCAATTATTATCATGTAAATTAATATAGAAAAGACCATTAGACAAAGTACCATTTCCAATAAGTTCAGATTTATAACTTAGAAGAAAAACATCTGTACATTCAAAACAATATCCAAAAGGTACTAGTTTAGAAACTGAAATTAGTTTCTTGGAGAAACTAGGAACATAAAATGTTTTTTCTAATAATAAAATAAAATTGCTACTTAAAATTAGAGAACAATCCCCAATAGCCTCCACATGCAATGATATCTTGTTTCTAGAATAGATGTACTCCTCACTTCCCATTGGCCTCATTGGATTTTTATATCTTGCAACACATTGGTAATGTGAATTGTACAACCAGAATCAATCCACCATGTATCATGATTAATATCAGCCAAATTAGATTCAAAACATACTAATGAGGTAGGGTTACCAATAAATGTACCTTTCTTTTCAAGCCATGCATCAAACTTTTCACAATCCTTCTTAACATGCCCCTTTTTCTTACAGAGAAAGCACTTGGAGTCTTTCTTAATGTCTGCTTGCACGGGTATTTTACCCTTTCCCTTCTTATTGGCGTAAGTCTTGTTATTTCCTGGAACAACTAAATGAGCACTCTGAGAAATTTCTCCTTGTTCTGCCAGCAGCCTCCCTTCCTCTTGAAAACACATGGACATCAACTCATTATCCTTATGTGTTTTATAAGAGATTTTGAAAGGTGCATATCCTGGTGAAGAGTGTTCAGTATGTAGTACACAAGGAAAGATTCAGGCATATCTACCTCAAGTGTCTTAAGTTGAACAACAATGTCCTTTATGTTATTGACGTGAGCACGTACCCTTTTAATTTCAATGAGTTTACCAGATGAAAAACTTGTCACTAGGGTACTGGTTAGTGCCTTCTGAGAGGAATGAAATTAATCATCAACAGCCTTCAATAGTTCACAGACATTTTTATAATGCTCGATGGGACCATGATCACTAGCATTGATCTCAGTCTTTATGAACATCAAACTGAGATCATTAGATCGTTCCCAACATTCATAAAGAGCAATTTCAGCTGAAGTTCTAGTATCAGTAATGACTTATGGTTCCATCTTTCTAAATAGCATAGTCAATATCATATATCCAAATGAAGGAGAACCCTTTCTCTCCATATCTTATAGTTTTCAACAATTAATTGCTGGCAAGAAGAGGAGGAAATCGAAAGAATACTAAAAGAATGATGTGCTAGAAATTCCTCTCTGTATTGGATTGATAGCAAACTATGAATATATATAGTTAAATAGAAAACTGAAAATTAAATAGATGACTCTAGAGATACTAAAAATATTGAACCAAAACAACCTTTCACATACTATATTTTATCACACCATTAATAATTATTTAATTCAAGTTTATCTTCTAACAACTTCCTTTAAACTTGAATTCTAGTTAATCCAAGTCTTGCTCTTACTCACAAAATCTTCATATTTCAGTAGTTTGGTGAATATATCAGCAATCTGGTCTTGAGATTTCACATATTTAAGCTGCACCTCTTTCTTGCCAATACGTTCTCTAATAAAATGAAACCTTTCATCAATGTGCTTGCTCTTATCATGAAAAATAGGATTCTTCCCCAATGCAATGACTGATTCGTTGTCAACAAAAATCTCAGTAGCATCATCCTGAGATTCCTGAGATATCTGCAGCATCTCTAACACCTTTTTTTTTATCCAAATAGCATGACAAACACAAGCAGCAACAACCACATATTCTCTTTCACAAGTTGAGAGAGTGACAATTGGTTGCTTCTTTGAACACCAGGTGAATGCAACATCACCAAAACTGAATACAAAACCTGTAGTACTCTTTCGATATCTCCTTCATAGTCACTGTCACTGTAACCAACCAAATTAAAATTGTTGGAGGACAACAATCCATAATCTAGAGTACCTTTGATATATCTCAACATTCTTTTCGCAACTTTCATTTGAGACAAAGTTGGAGACCGCATAAATCGACTAAGAATTCCAACTTCATAAAGAATATCAAGCTTGGAACATGTCAGATATCTCAAGTTTCCAACCAGCTTTCTAAACAGAGTTGGATTCACCTTTTCAGCATCATCAAACCTTGATAACTTGTTCCACATTCAACCGGTGTAGGGACTGGTTGGCAATTTTCCATATTAGACTCCTTCAATACCTTGGCTGCATAATTCTTTTGAGACACAAAAGTCCCTTCATCTGATTGTTTCACTTCAATGCCAAGATAGTAAGACATAAGCTCAATATCTGTCATCTCAAATTCAACATCCATCTTTCTTTTGAACTTATCAACCATATTTAAATTGTTGCTTGTGAATATCAAATCATCAACATACAAGCAAACAATTATCATGTCACCATTCTCCATCTTCTTCACATATAGCCCATATTCATGTGGACTGACAATTTTTTTTTGCTTGAAATACTCATCAATGCAGTTGTACCACGCTCTTGGTGATTGCCTTAAACCATACAAGGCTTTCTTCAATTTCAACAACTTATCTTCATCTCCTTTGATTACATAACCCAGAGGTTGTTCTATATAGACTTCCTCTTCTAAATTTCCATTTAAGAATGCCGACTTCACGTCCATTTGATAAATTCTCCATTTATTTTGAGCAACTAATGTAATAATCAATCTAATGGTTTCCAGCCAAGCAATAGGAGCAAAAGCTTCTTCATAATCAACACCATATTGTTGGCTAAACCCCTTAGCAACCAGCCTAGCTTTGAACTTCTCGATTTCTCCTTTTTCATTCTTCTTAATCTTGAAAATCCATTTGACACCAACAACTTTCTTATCTTTAGGAAGTGTCGCCAATTCCCATGTATCATTTTACAAGCTGTACAATCGTCAGGAATCAACAAAGGGCCGAATACCTACCTTGTTTCCAGCAAGGGCAGCAATGAATAACGGAGAAAATAGGATCTCTGCAAGCCTCTACAGTAAAACCACAATCTCTACGGAGATGGGAACCATCGATTATACGTCGTCTAGATGCCTTCTTAAGACCAGATTGACTAGAGAGAAAAGTTATATTTTTTTTCTTGTTCTTGACTTCAAGAACGTGAAAGACAGTAGAGGGAGAGGGTTGCGTGAAAAAAGTGAGAGAAAGAGCTAGAGAATTAGATGTAAAAAAATCCTCTTGCAATTATCATTTTCTCTCTCTTATCTGTAACTTAAAATCAAATGAGAAAACTAATTCTATGGGCTTCACTCTTAGTTGGGCTTATTTGACCCAATAAAAAAGCCCACAACTAAATACTAATATTGGTTGGGCTAATCAGTTAACTTGGTAAACGACGAACTCGGGCTCCACCTGTTGTCGTCATGAGTGGATTCGATTTTCCAACAATTTCTCTTTTGGACAATTTTATCCATGTCATTTATTCTTATTGACAAAGTTACTATGTCCCTTCACAACGTCCAAACGTGTTCTCCCTCTTTCTCTCCCTCCCAATTCTCTCTCCCTCTCCCTCGCTCTCTCTCTCTCCCCATCTCTCTCTCTAAAAAAATTTAATTATTTAATATTAAATTCATAATAAATAATTAAATATTTAATCTATATTAAATAATTATTTAAATAATCAACAAACAATTGTTGTTATAATATTGTTGTCATAATTTTGATTAGTATATAAATGTAAGAATATTTTAGTCATAATGTATAAATAATTCTAATTTCTAAATCACACCAAACAAAGAATTCATTTGCAAATGATAGAATTGAAATTCTAATCTATACTATACCCAACAGTTCAATTCATTTGCAAATCTAATTCCTTATGAATTTCATTTTATTTTATTTATAAATAAAATAAAATTTATATTCATTTCAAACAAAACGCATCGTTAATGTAATAGAAATGTTTGTTTTTAGTATATTAATTCTGCATATTGCATATTCAACATATTCAATATTACTAAATTTACTAGCTGTTATTCTTTTTTTTTTTTCAAAAGAAATCAACACCAGCATTTTTCTATAGTATAATCAAAACATGAAAAAGTATAAATAAGAATATTAATAAAGAGTACTAGCAAGATCGAACTTGCGTAATATGTTGGCTAAAACGTTTGATTTAGAGAATGTTGGTTTTTGACAAAGCTAAGTAAAATGTAAATAGATATATATCAATAAGCTGAAATATACACTTTCAAACTCAAGAAAATTCTCCCGGAAAAATTAAAAAAAAAAACTCAAGAAAATTCAAACTCTACTATTAAAAAGTATTTTCATACAAAAAAAAATTCACATTTTTAACCAATTAAACACAATTTGAGATTTTAGAAATTTGTAACAATTTAATCATAGATATTGCATCAAAGAATTGTAAAAACATTGTTGGCTGATTTTTTTTTTTATACTTCATTTATACTACAAATTAAATTCTTGATCTCTATTGCTAAAAACTACTGTTAAGAGATTAATAAAAAAGGGAATGAATGAAAAACTGGAAAGAAAGGTTGATAGGAAGATCGAAACAAGTTTGATGAGAAAACTATCCATCCATCCGAAAGTAACTGAGAAAACGGTATCATGCTATGGCATGAATGCAACATGTACTATTATGCAGCTACAATGGCACTTATAAACTTCTAACTGAACATTCACGTAAAGATTCTTCTCCTGACATAATTGAGCCTGGAACGTCTGCTTCTCACAGGAGTCGACCACTTCTGCCCAGAAGCTGCCGTCTTTGCTCTCATTTTCCAGTACTCCCTTGACCTTAAAGCTCCTTCCATGATGTTTATGTCTTCACAAATTTCATGTCTTGCTAATGATGCAAGACCTGGCAATATCTCCCTCTGGAAATTCTTCATTCTTCTTCCCCGTCTCAACTTCAGACCGAAATCCTTTGTCTCTTCGTCTTCGTAGTTCACATTGTATGCATTTGATGTCGCGGAGTTGGAATCCACGTCGTCCTTTAAGTTCAGCGTAATCATTTCGTAAGAATCTGCGGAACACTGCGGTTTCTGCTTCTGGTCATTTTCCGTCTCCTTTGATTCCATTTCTGTACGCAAATCTTGAGCAGAGGCCTTGTCCAAATACATTTGAAGAAGTGATTCAGCTGCTATTTCCATCAAAACATCCACTTGGTAGATTTCTGCTTCATTCTTGTTGCATTCACTCTTTGATTCGGTCCTGACAGAATTCTGGATGTCATGCCCACCTGATAGAACATCACTCGTCAGAGTTCCTGATTCTGTTTCTAAAAACTGATTAGAAACGCCAGATTTAGTAGCACTATGCTTTGTCTTTGCATTAGTTGAATCGTTATCAGAAACAGGGTAGGACTTGACTGAAGCCGGAGATTTGATGCCGTGCCCATCTTGAGACGTATTCTGACTTTGATCAATACATGAAGAAATAGTGTCATCTGCTTCACTTCCTCCACAACTGCCTGCTCTAGGAGTAGTAACTGCAGACACATGATCTGAACTTGGTGAGAGATCACTCTGAACTTTCATACTCTGGTCAACATCGTCATTCTTGTCATCATCGCAGCAGCTGTGGTTTTCAGAAGTGCCTAGTGGAGGCAGGGACATCAAATCTGGAATCTTAAGGCTTGCCACACTACCATTTGTTCTACTATAAGCAGTATTTCTTGCCCAACTGTTTATGTTTCCATTGTTGATGTCAAAATTCTCAGCAGCAGGATTCACAACTTTATCTGATGGAACCATATTGCTGGTTTCATGTTTCCAATTACAGGGATCAGGGAAACTTCCTTTCTTAGGGTTATCATATCTTCCCGCCTGATTACTGAATGAGCAAGCAGCTGAAAGAGAGGTAAATATAGGATCATCAGAGTAGTAAGAAGACTCATCAGTCTGAACCCTGTTAAGGTCCAGAACATATCCTCGAAATGAAGGCTGTTTTACTTCGGTGGAAAGATTAGTTGCAGAGACATCATTGGAGAACTCTTTAGTTCCTGCACAAAGTACTAGTTAAAAAAGAAAAGGAAGCAAAACATATATAATCATAAAATAGTATATTGCGACTGTCTTCATATGGGTTACCTTTGTTTCTCTGCCCATGAAAGCATTCACTATATTCTTGATGACAAGAGCTACTTCTTGTATCCTGATAAGATAGAGAAGCGTTCACTCTGTTTGAGATGTGTGCACCAGACGAGTAAGGAACATGCAAATCAAGCTTGCCTTCGGAATTGGATTGTAGATTCACACAGCCCAAAGGCGTGCACTTCGTGTACACATCTGATGCATTGTCTTCAGAATCTTCCAAGTCAATCACAATTGGAGGGGATGAATGAACTTTCTTGTTAAACCAATTTCTTGTCATACCTCCTGCAATGGTTCTGTCTACGCCAATGCAGAGGGAAAGATTCAAATCCTCAGTTTCTGATGGATTATCAACTGAAATAAGATGCCTAGAGTCTTCTGCTCCTTTCAAGAAGTTCACAAATTTCCCCCTCTTTGGAAGATTGTCTTTGTTAAGCTTAATGAATTCATTGGCTGACATTTGAAGATTAAGAGGCCTCTTCTGGAGTCTGAAGCATGTACCTTGGAAGCTATTTAACAACTCCTGGCTCATATATGATGATGGGTTCACCTGATACACAACCGCACCACGTTGTCAATCTTTAATGCCAACCACATATCTTTACTGCTCATTTCTATTAAGTTCAGCCATCATAAGCCAATTGTACGATAAATCATGCCCAACTAGTTGTTGCAAGTTCATGCAACAAAAAACAAACAAAAAAAGAAGGAAATTCTAAAAAGCAGAAATGATTTTCCAATCCAACTTTCTCTGAATTATCACCCTTAAAAACATCTCAAATTGAAGGTTTCAATTACCTTTGTTGTCGAAAAAGATATTGATTCTTTCACCAAAGGTTCATATTTGTTTCTAACAGCGGGTACAAAAGATTGAATTCTATTCCATGGGTTGTACCAGTCATCATCTTTGCCGCTTAGATCTTTCATCAATGATTTCTGCATCCCATACAATCGATGAAGTTCATGGACCTGAAATAAGTATGATAGGGAGAAAAATCAATAAAAAGTATAGGGACAGAAGTTTGGTTTTTTCATAAGTATAAACTTCATAAGTAAACATCTATGTTACGCGGTTCACTGTTAATATGAGCTTATGCTTGAGAAGCATATGCCACAAGCTCAAAAGACCATATACCTGGTTTCTAAATGTGATATCTTGTTTGACCATGGTCTGCTTTATAACTTCTTCCTTGGAATCTGAAATTTTTTGCACTGAATTCAGATCAAAATCTCTTTGCATCAACATTTTCTCCTTGCTAAATTGAGTACATCAAATCAGATCATATATTCCATCCTTGTAGATAGTCATGTTTTTCACAACAATTTCTTGTAATCTATGCTTCATTCCTGCAGAGCTTTCCAGAAGAATGGTTACTTACGAGGCGAGCAGCACCATTATTACTGAAGAGACGAGAAAAAAGATGTCTACATTAATCATAGGTATCAAAACTTCAGTATAAATTCATCTTCCAAAAGGAACACATAATTCAAAAAAAAATTCCGCACCAATGCATTGACAGAAAATTATTAACTTCCACAGCAAATTCTTATTCAACTGTGTAGAGCTATTCACCTGACAATTTCGGGGTAAAAGATAAAAGCCGCTAATTTTGCAATGAACAAAAAAAAAGTGATGTACACTTCATCAATTATTAATTTAAGTACTAAAAGTCCACAACTTTACTATTGTTTCTTTATTCTGAACAGTTTCCATCAATTATGGCAACTTCTTGATTATCTTTGATCAATAGATAAAGTTCATGATGATAATAATCCATGCAATCAAACATGCTTCCTCAATGACTCTTGACTGGGGACCCAAAAGCATCCAAGAAAAAACCCAACATTTAGTACATTTCAACATCTCTAGCCCTTGACAATTGATGCTACCTCAAAAAGTAGAAGACTAACACTGCCCTGCCAACTGCTTAAAAAAGACACCGCCCTGTTGGCATGGATGTAATTTTTTTGCCAAAATCCTATTCCCAGGAAAAAAAAGAGGAACAATAATAGGGTAGAGAAACCACATTGTAGATAAATATCACTCTGCATATTTTTGCATTATTATTTACATTTTTAGATTAAAAAATAATTAATTTTTTTTTTGGTCATTAAATTCAATAAAAACTTGTAACAACCGAAAACATAAAAAGTAATGGAAACGCATCAATGATCAACCCCATTATGATCAACTAGAATCAGAAACTGTGTTCTTGGAATGACATCAACAATTCTGAAACCATGTACAATAATATTAACCAGATCACACATGACAGTAAGTAAAACAAGACAGACACATACGCATAAAAATAAAAACAGAGACAAAAAGAAACGAACTTTGTGTCACGAAAACCCACTCGTAAGCACAAATCTCAAGAAATGTACAAAAAGAGAGAGAGAGGACAATAATATACCAGAAAATGAAGAAACCATGAACAAATAAGAGTTTAAATCTGTTGTTGAAGCTTCTTCGTCTTGTTCTTCACAAACCCAGATGAAATAAGATTGTGTAAATCATGCATCCATAAAAAAAAAGCCACAATACCAAGTGAGAAAGAGAGCGAATCAGATCAAAGAGCAAGCATGGAAACCCTTCTCCATGAAAAAAGATAAATTCTTTCTCTCTCTCTGTGTCTCCATGTAGAGAGAGAGACAGACACACACACACACACTGTGGAGGTGGGTTGAGTCGGAAGTGGCTCTTTCTCTCTCTAAAGTTTGAAGCTTTGTGATTCTGTGTTGTTTCTTTATCGACCTTTTTTATGCCAATGAGATTGTTGTACGTGTAGGCTTTAAAGAGATGACAGTTTCAACTGCAAAAGCACAAATGGTGGTTATTTAAATATGTCCTTTTCTTATACTATAATTACTACTTTGCCCCTCAAACTATCCATGTGGGATTTGCCCACATTGGTCCAGTCCAGCTGCAAATCAACGTTGCCCTACAAAAATTAAAATATATATTTATTTTTATTATTTTATAAATTTATTTTAAAAATATAAATGCTTGTTTTCATTTCATGCATACCAATTTCAGCGCCCTCGTGACCAAATTAAGAACCAGCTAACGTCCCATTTTTAGATTCATTTGTCCAGCATTTGTTTTGCTGCATATCGGCCAGCATATCTTAAATTAAGAATTTCGTGCACTTTTTTTATTTTTTTATTATACAATCTATTTCTACCATATTTAGCTTAAGCAAACAGCCCACTTGTATTAGCATTTGTTTCAAGTAGTAGATTGATTGATTGGTAGTTTGTGCTGTGAAAAAACGACAATAACTAGTCTTTTTAAAATTGAAATATAGAAATGTGGAAGGTAAACTAATTTGATATGTTTAAACAACACCATAGTGTTTATGTTTTATCTTAATTTAAGACGTCTTATATTTGGCATTATATAATTCTTTAAAAAATCCGCACTTATTATAAATTACTTTATCTGTTGTTATATAGTCTCACCTAGGCTGCTGGCTGTCTATACATTTGATGTAAGTGTAATTTAGATCTAGAAAAAGCTTCTGCCTGGTCATAAACTGTTTCACAAGTACTTGATGAACAAGCCTCAAGTTTCAAGGACATTTGACCAAATATCTGAAACATTGAGGACTAAAGGGGAATTTGCAAACTATCAAAAAGAAGGAATTTGACAATTTGTAAATATCTTGAAGAATGTAGGAGAGATAAAATGATAATATATGAGGAAGTTACAACTTAGATGTAATTGAAAATGGAAAAATAGAGGATATGGCATGAAGGAGACATTTATAGAGCCATACTATTTAGAAGAGAAGACTGAAGAGAAGAGAAGAGAAGAGAAGAGAAGGAGGTGGTTTATAATGAAGTAAAGAGTAGGGTCATTTGATCATGTGTGTCTTTGCTCTTTGGCTGGATTTATATGCTTAACAGGTTGTCCTTAGTCATTAGTTACTGCCTTCTCTGCTGTCACTTAACAGGCACTTGTTTAATTTTGATCATTTTTGTTTTCTTTCATCTTCACACACTTCTTATGCTTCCATTGACTTACATTTGCGCTTTCAAGAGTAAAATATCCCATGAATTTATTGTGAGAGTTAGTTCTCTAATACTACATGATTGATCAAAAAAGATTATCCATTCTTGTTTGCCATTGACTACTACCTTTTAATTATGTCCAATTTGCACCGGAATTAATAAATCTCATATTCAACTGTGTCAGCTTAAAGTTGTTATGTGCCACTTTCACGTTTCAACTACTAATACTCCTTTTCAATAATAGCCAATTCTGGAGAAAATGACGTTCTGGGTCAGCATTATTAGTTCCTAAGTGATCTAAGTAGGGTTTATGTTGTGATGAGAGTCGAGAGAGATGTTGGATGTTTGCCGCTTTCGGCGGCCATTAGTGGGGGATTGTGTTGTCCTTTTGGCCCATGAAAATTTCTGCCCTCGTTTAAAAAAATCTTTCCACTGCTCCAGAAACGAATGATATAGAACCACGTGAGTGCTTCTCATATGGGTTTTAATTTTTCAATAAATACTCGCAAAGATTGAAGGGAGAACTACAGCTAGACAACAAAATAAAATAATGTCACCCCTTAAAACCAAATATAAAAAGTTGAAACTAATGTCTTTTTTTTTTTACAAAAGTGAAACTAATATAAAAAAATACCAGTGAAAATTTGTGAAAAAATTGACTTTAAAAAATTGACTTTTTATGATAATTTGACCTTTTGCGGGAAATTCAGAAGAGAAAATAATTCTCCTAAAAGATATACGACCAATGAACAACAGTGGATAGACCTGTACAAAACGTACACGATCATGGACAACAATAAATATACTATTGTTTTCAAAAAAAAATGCAAAAAATCATATAATTTTTTTACCGAATAACATTTTTTATTTGTTATGTCAAGTGTACAATAATGTACAAAACATACACAAACCTCTAACTTATTTTACTTTACGTAACCTCTATTTTACTCAAACAAGATAAGAGGCAACTCGAGTAGCTACAAGTCCATTAGTAACCATTTATTTTATTGCTTAAGAATATTCAAATTTGCTGCCATTGTTGCGACTGTAATGTCGTGAGTTATTGGCATGCGATGCGACAGTCATGATTCCAGACCGTTCTTTTTAACTTGTGAGGAATGTAGGCAGTTCTCTCATGTTGTGCTTATCTTGATTAATTATGGTTTTTTCAGGTATCAGTTCATGGCCAAGGAAGCAAATGCATAGCCACAATTATCGCACCCAGGAATCCTTTCGCGCTCAATTATGTTCATATAAGTTTTTTCTTCTCATTCTTGGTCTATTATCAGTGGTGGAGTTAGGAATAAAATGAGGTGAGATTGGTATTAGAACCGAGTTTGAGGACAAAACTCGAATCTCGTGCAGGTGAGTTGACAGTGAGGAAGTAGGAGTACTCTGGACTTCTGGTGGGTCGGACGCCACTCTCTATAATATCTCTGTATAATATCTCTATAGTGAGTGGCAATTGATTTTGTATTACTTTTCCACGTGAAATTGCTTGCTGTTAAACTTTTTGAACGAATTTTTTCTGCTTCATATGAAAATTCTGCTTTGCTGTTGTTTTAGTTCTTGTGAACAGAACATATGGTGAACTTGAGACTGATGCCAAGGGTGCTCGTACCATACATTTACTAGAGAACTTTGTCTTTAACTATTTAATTTTTTTTTCTAACAAGTAGTAGCCATCTGAAGTTTAGCTGTTATATTGAGATTGAACCATTAACAAAATATATATTCTTAAGTTGAAATTCTAGACAATGCTGTAGTTTTTGTAGAGTTTTCTAGTTCCTCTTAATTAGAAATTAGGATGTAAAAATTTTCTTTTGCATACAATGGTTGCTTGCAAAGAGCTTTCCCTCACTATGTCTGCCAAGATGCAATTCATCATTATTCGTTTTAAAGCATCTCCAATATTCTCTTCAAAAATAAATAGTTAATTTAAAAAATGGTGTTTTAATGGATTCTTTATATTTTATATATAAGATAGAGAGTGAATATGACCAATAATTTTTAGAATTTTAATCTCTATTCTCTTTATTATTAATGTGTCTTAAATTCTAATATAATTTAAAATTTTTTATTGTTCAATCATATATTTATATTGTAAAATTTAAAGAACGTTATTAAAATTTAAAATGTTATATATATATATAAACTACCCAGTATTGGAGGTACCGTTATCCTGTAACTAAGCTAAGCGGTTTTTTTGTGACTGTAACTTCTTTGTCGTATTAGAAATGATGCGCCAAAGCAAACCAACTACCGCCACGAAACCACCGCCTCTCATGACAAAATGACACACCAAGACCAATCGACTGAACTCTTGCATGGCCACATCCTCAAATCAAACGTAAAAACAACTATTTTTCGAAAACATACAACAAATGAAATAGTTTTGTTCAAACGATTGTGTCCGAACCAATAAAATAATATATTTGAAGAAAAAAAAACTCATTATCGTGTAATTTAAGTTTCATAGTCATCATATGGTCACCTCCGCCGCCATCACCGCCGCAATGACCAATCTTTCCATGCCATTAGCTTCCCGCCGCGTTGCCGTCATGGGCATCGCCGCTGCCAGGGAGCTCCACCGTGAGGGCCACAAAGTTGTCGTCTTTGAAAAAAGTTCTCAAGTTGGGGGTATCTGGGTGTACGATCCAAGAGTTTAGTCCGATCCAATTGGCGTCGACCGGGTAGAACTGTGGTCCACTCGAGCATGTACAACTCTCTGCGGACCAACTTGCCCAGAGAAGTAATGGGTTTCAAAGAATTCCCCTTTGTACCGAGGAAGGGTAATTCGGTTGACCGAAGAAGGTTTCCGAGTCATAAAGAGGTTTTGGTGTATCTAGAAGATTTTGCGACGGAGTTTGGGATTGGAGAGATGGTTAGATTTGAGAGTGAGGTGGTGAAGGTTGGGTTAGAGAATGGAAGTCAGAATTGGAGAGTGAAGATTAGAAATAAAAGAGGTTTTGAAGATGAGGTTTATGATGCTGTTGTCGTTTGTAATGGGCATTACACAGAGCCTCGTGTGGCTGAGATAAATGGTGGGTATGGGTTGTTCATTTCCATCTTGGAATTATGTTTCTGGTTTGCTCATGGTTTTGCTTATTCAATTGGTTTTGTGAATTTATTTATATTGAATTTGCTTATTTATTCGGATTTTTGAGTTTCGTTTCATTGTTTAATGTTAATGATGGAATTACTTTGAGGAACATTCGAGTTTGTTTTATTAAACAAATATTCAACCCGGCTGCCATTGATGGACCCTAATGTTGTGAGTAACTGGCATGCTGCAGTCTTGATTCCAGTGAATCCAAACTGTTCTTTTTATGTTATGAGGAATGTGTGTTTGTATATCAGAATGTGGCCTTTCTCTCATGTTGTGCCTATGTAATTGCTTGATTAATTATGTTTTTTTTTTTATTTTTCAGGTATCAATTCATGGGCTGGGAAGCAAATGCATAGCCACAATTATCGCACCTTCCGTGATCAAGTATGTCCATTTAGGTCTTTTCTTCTCCTTGGTCTGTGTATTTCTGTGCGATTGCTTTTGCATTACTCCAGATGAACTTGCATGTGGTTAAACCTTTTTTGATCGATTTTCCTGGTGGAAGTTATTCTGAAAATACATGGATAGACATTGTCTTGTTCCAGTGAGAAAAATCTTAATTAAATTTGCTAAAACATGGAGTGGAGATCTTTATAGGGCACGCATAGTTGGTACTCCTTGACTGTGCTCAATGTTTTGTTTCTTGTGAAGGAAATTGTTGGCAAAGGTGCTCATAGCCAAGTGATAGCCTCTGCAATTGCTACCAGTGAATTTTGTGTTCTGTCATCTTCATCATCTTACACCCTCCTCTCTCTTTCCTCCATACTCATCTTTCACTTTGGTTATTAACAATATTTAAATACATTTACTGATATAAATTTCTCGTAAATATCTTTTTTTTTTAATGAGATTGAATCTTACGACAAAATGGATACTCTTGAGTTGAAACTTTAGGCAATGCATTTTTCTCAGAGTTGAGACTTTTGGTCTTTAAATTTCACATTGTGGAAACACTGGCAATTTGAAATATAGAAAATTGTCAACAAGTGCAAACTCCTTCCAATTTTGCTAATAGAATTTTTTTGCATCCATTGGTTGTGTGCACATAGTATTCCTTTGTTAAGTTTATGTCAAGTAAATTTTTGTGTTGGTGTTTTCGCTTTCTTTCCTCTATTGCCAAAATTCACAAACTAATTTTTTAGCTTAGTTGCTACAGAGTGTGTTACTCGTCCTACCCTGTTTCTTGTCATCCAGTTGTAACTTGTTTTTTTTTTTGATATTCTTCCTATTGCTGATCGTACGTGGACAGGTAGTAGTTGTGATTGGGAGTGCAGCAAGTGCTGTTGATATATCAAGCGAAATCGCCAGAGTTGCCAAAGAGGTTCATGTTGCATCAAGATCAGTTGCAAATGATACACATTAGCAGCAACCTATGATATAATAATATGTGGCTTCATTCTATGGTAATGGCACTCACCTGCTTTAAGCATGGATGGCTATGGTGGGATCTTTGTGGAGAATTTGTTTGAATGGCATGCTTAGAGGATTGTATGATCTAAAATGCTTGCACTTCTCAAACTACGCAGATAGAACGGGCCAATGAAGATGGCTCTGTACTTCTCAGAAACGGGAGAGTTGTTTCTGCTGATATCATCTTTCATTGCACTGGGTATGCCAGTTCAATTTATATGTTGATCTAGATGCTAATTAGACGTATTAAAGACAGTGAAACTGAGTTCAAATGCTGGATTGTTTTGGCTCGACCATTTTGTTACATCAAGGTACAAATATCACTTCCCTTTTCTGGAAACCGGTGGCATTGTAACTGTGGATGACAATCGAGTGGGGCCCTTGTACAAGCATGTTTTCCCACCTGCTTTAGCCCCATGGCTTTCATTTGTTGGGTTACCTTGGAAGGTATAACTTCGTTAAAATTTCTCGCCTTGTGTTGATTCAACAATCAGATTCAGCTATAATACTCTGCATTTGAGT
>CAODLS011685402.1:0-13283 GCA_948243855.1 Flueggea neowawraea | reverse complement strand
TTGCCCAGGTATTTTTCTCAGAAACATATTGAAAATTGATAGATTGTATGACGAAAAAATAAAAAGACTGATGTTTTTTCGGAATTACGTTATAATATTCGAGAATACTCAAAGCAAACATGCCAGCGTTGATGAATATTTATTTTCTCTCACCAGAAATCGAACTCTTGACCCTTAGTGCTAGCATCAATGAATATTATGAACTTGAAATCTTTCAGAGTTGATTTAATATTTTTTTCTGAGTTAGTTCAGGTGGTTAAGTGTGTATTTGTATTGCAACAGTCTCGCTTAAGTGAAACTGCAGCAGATGCTGTAAAGCAGCTGTTGCCAGAATATGCAGAGAATGACTTGGGAAGTCTATGCTCATGGGCAGACCATGTCAAGTTCCGGTATCATTGGTCGTCCGCTCTTCATTACATTGATACTCCTGATTCTCTCTGTAATTACCAGTACAACAGTGAGTTCTTTTCCCTTTTATCGCTATGTGTCTTATTTGATTCCTTCACTCCTATCAACGATCAAACTCTCGATTATTTAGTATTCGAGACAAGTCTAGACATAATATTTGTTTTCAGGGGATTGCAAGGATGAGAATGGAGAAAAAGGCAGGTGTGTTGCAGGGGCCATTAACAATTACACAACTCAGCTTCTTAGCTACAACAGTGATCCTTCTCAGTCTGAATGTAATAACACAATTCAGTCTTCACTTCTTTACCTTCTTTCAGCCTAATTAATATTACAAACCAAATGCTTTCAAATTGTTGAATTTCAGATAATTTCACGGAAGCACTTCTTTTCCTTTCTCATTTTATGGGTGACATCCATCAGGTATGGACATAATCAACATGGAATTCAATTCAATTATGTTAAATATGTAATGGAATCCATTTTTCAATATTGTAGCCTCTGCATGTGGGTTTCACTTCAGATAGAGGCGGCAACACAATTAATGTACATTGGTACACTAGAAAACAAGTCCTTCATCATGTGAGTTCAGCCATATATTAGCCAACTCGTTAATCTTAACATGTAACTTTGTCACTAACACAAGAGGACTTGACAGGTTTGGGATGATAGTATAATTGAGACAGCAGAAGAAAGGTTCTACAACTCCAACGTAGATAATTTGATTGACACAATTCGACATAACATCACGGTATACTACTTTGCAGCTTTCTGAGATTACTATTTGAAGTGAAGAAATTCTGATTCTTATCATTTTCTTTGAATTTGTAATTTATGTCATATAGTCAGATTGGTCTGATCTAGTTCCAAGATGGGAGACTTGCAGTCTTAATAAAACAACCTGCCCAGACATGTATGTTTTCACAACTTCACTTTAGCAGGACATGAAAATTTTGAAGTGTTTCATACAAAAATATTAACTTGATTTGTTCATATTTTAAACTCTTACACAGATATGCTTCCGAAGGTATCAAAGCAGCATGTGATTGGGCTTACAAAGGTGTGTCTGAAGGATCAACATTAGAGGGTAAGTAACAAATTATTCTAAAACTAAAGTTATTGCATTTCTTAGTTTCTTGATTTATATGTTCAAGAGAAATAACAACCTGACATTTTTGCAGATGCTTATTTTGAATCCCGCTTGCCGGTAGTGAATTTACGGTTAGCTCAAGGAGGAGTTCGATTGGCGGCCACTCTTAATCGAATTTTTCAGTGATTCAAACAGTTTATGATTCATCATCTTCAATGCTTGCAAACCAGTAAATATTATTCTGGCTATGTTGTTTTTCTAATTTCTGAGCTACAAAGGATAAGACATGATTTTAAATTATCCTTCATACGTTCCAAGAGAAACTTTAGATTATCTATCAAAATCTAGAACAACTAGCATCATAATCATTCATTGCATTAGCTGCAATTACAGAGGAAAAACCAAGGGCAGGCAAAATTTAAAGTACACTTACTAGACAGATAATTTACATAAACCATGCTTACTCTTGTTTGTCATGGCTTCCTCACAATAAGAACAGGGCACTTGGCATTCTGAAGGCAATAGTTGCTGACACTTCCAAGTATAGCCCTGAAGAATAAGAGAATGATAGGAGACAAGCAATTAATTTGCATGAGATATAGAAACAGTAACTAGAAGATATTTAGAAAAAGGAGAGCAACCTTTTGATGCTTCCAAGGCCTCTTTCACCCATAACAAGCATAGTGATATTTAGTTTCTGGACTATATTGCATATAGCAGTTTTGGGATCACCTACTTCAGTAATTATCTCTGCATGCACCTGGATAAACAATGACAGCAAGCATAAGCTAAAAACTTCACTAGTTATAATGAAGCATCACATTCATAGGAATTGTATTAATGCATCAGAATGAAATATGAAGCTGGGAAATACGAGTATACCCCTCGACTAGTACAAATTTCTTTTGCTTTCTCCAAGAAAGCCAATGTGAGCTTCCTATTTTTATCTTGGTAAGAGTTAACAAAGTCCGGAGCTGTCAAACACACAACACCCTCCCATGACCACTTCACAAATTTCCAAATTTTTTGATATATCAGTTTTAAAGTATGGGATCAGTTCAATTCTTAATTTTGTTCTTCATTATCTAATAACCAAAACACACAATGATTCTGCTTCAATAAGAGCACTTACTGGATGAGACAGGGTAGAACATGCGGGCAGCTCCAAGTTGACCAGTGTAATTAAGGGAACTTTTGGGAGCTGGTTGAGCCATGAAAATGAACAGTGGTGCTTTTGTAATGGATTCTTTGAGATTATCAAGTACCCACATCAGAGCATAGTGACTACACTCACTTTCATCAATTGCCACCATCACTTTCCTCTCACCTTCCCTATTTTCCATCACTACCACCTCTGTTAATTTCAGGGTTTAAGCTCTAACACAAGAAAGATTCAAGTACAACGTTGTGAAGTGTGGTTTTTGATGTTTCTGTGTTTTGATCAATCACTGTTGCGGCTAGCCACTAAACTGTTGTTAGAAAACAGGGGGTGGGATTTTTAGGTCATAGCCACCGGTGTGGGCTGTTCTCTGTTTGACACGTGGACAACAAATTTTATCCTCGAACTACTTGTCACAGAAATCTTTTTTTTTTTTGGTTGAAAAACGTTACTTGTCGCTAAACTTTCATTAGTTATTTATAACTATATACATGTTCGGAGATTTATTTTTAATTTTTAGTGGTTAGATTATTTGTTCTCACCGTGAATTAAACTTTTAACTTTATATTGTTAGAGTTAATAATAAACGGTAAAAGTAAATTAAATATTGATAGATTAATAAATTGCATGTAATTAAATAAAAAAATGTAAAATATCTTTTAAAAATTATAATATATTTAATAATATGGAATATACAATAATTTTTTAATATATTATAAACAAACACTCTCAGATTTTCATTAACTCATAATATTCTAAGGACTAATGATTATTTTCATAATAAATTGAAAATTAAATTCTACATTGAAATTAATAGATTGTATATCAAAAAATCAAAATGAATGATATGTTTTTACAAAATTACAAAATATTTAAAGAATAAGAATTAATTACAATATTGTTCTTATACAAACACCGCCTTGATGTTTGTTTCTTTTGTCAAGGAAAAAAAGACTTGATATACGTGTTGTTGCCAATACTAATAAGAAATTGGACTTTCAGAGGACAATTAACTGTGACATAATTAACTTCTAATATTTATATGTTTGTCAATGTTAATTGAGAGTAAGTAGAGCTTTTGACGGTGATATAAATCAACCGCTGATGAAGAAAACGATACCTGCTTATCATCGAATTTTAGCAATATATCAAAGTAATCTACGTCACTCTTTAGCAATGTGGCAACAATTTAATTGGTGAAAAGATCCCGTGTTTCTTATTAGTCTATAATAATATATTTTGTCCCTCAAGTACGAAGCCAATAAAAATGAATTATGAGAACAATAGAAGAGATAAGCTACTAATTAGGTTGGGAAAAAAATAGTGTAAAAAATTATTTTAATAATATAATTAAATAATAACAATAAATTTCTTTAATTTTGGTGGAGCCAATAAAGTTGTTGTTTTTTTTTTCTTTTTTGCAACGTTATTATTGTTGTGAAAATTGATGAAGCTGTTTTATGCACCAGAACTGTTAATGGAGACATATTTGTATAATACCGTCTTAACTATCTATAAATCTCGAATTGAGGATTTCATGGTCTACGGATGTACTTCCCTACTTAAAGGTTAGGCCATGGATTTAGAAATAGATGAAATATTGGTAAGAGCTAAAAGGGATTCCTCCCCATATTTATTTATTTATTTATTTATTTATTTTCCCGTTCTTGATCTTTACTGCTTGAATACACGAGACTTCTAAATTAACAGCAGCAGAGTTCATAGGAATTAGTTGCGTTGCGTGAACCATAGCCTAACCTAAGCGTCCTTTTTCTTGCTAATAAAAGTCCATTGAAAATGCAGGTTAGTTAATCAAGACCAAAAAGTCAATTTACAACTAATCTATCAATTTAGCAGGTAATCGTGAAATCAACTGTCCAAAACTATACATAATATGTCTCTTTTTAACATTTAAAAAAAAAAGGTATGGAGGGCAATCTCAGTCTTGGTAAGTTAGATCTGTTTGTTTGGGGTCGATTGTGTTCATCATAAATTGGACGTTGAGATGTGTTAATAAAGCATACTTTTTGCTGTCAAGAAAAAAGTTGAATAAATATTTTTTTTAGTTTGGATTTTAGATTATTGATTGATCACCATCTGTTGCATTGTTTACACCATACACTTGAAAAATAAAATTAAGTTATGTGAATATTATTGTTTATCGAGATGAATGGATTAAGTCTTGTTTAAATGTATAGGACAATATTCTCTCACAGAAGGCCTTTTCGATAGAGTTAAATTCAAGTTTTTTATCTAATACTTTATTATATTGTATCAAAAGAACATTTTATAACCATTCAAACATCACTCTTTTGATTTGTTTCGTTATTTTCAATTTACCAAATCTATAATTTGCAGTTCTCAACGTAAAAAAAAAAGGACATTAAAAATCTTTGCATATGGTTCATCTGTCCTAATCGGACGTTATCGAAATAAGAATATTGTCGCCGAAAATACGTTAAGCATTTTCAAAGATGCTCTCCCATTCATTTGAAGCAAATCAAACGATGTGATCTATTGACAAAGTGGATTCCAGCTACTTAAAAGATTTTTTTTTTATTTTGTTATTTCTTTTGTTTTGTCTGTTTTATTTTTTTTTCATCACCATGCAACGTAGAGGTGTTGCCGGTTTCAGAACTGGCAGTTTCGTTTGTTAAATGTGATAACCGGAACCGAACCTTGGTTTTTACGGTTTAGTCCAATTTTGGTTCGGTTCGGTTTCGGTTCCGATTTTGATCGGTTTTGACCGGTTTAGCCGTCGGTTCGGTTTTATGTTTTCTTTTTTTTTTTCAAAATTTTGTTTTTAATTTGTTATTTTATCCCGTCAATTGGTTTGTAAATTTTGTTATATTCAATAATTAACTATAATACCAATAATACATTTTATTCTAAAGATTTGTTTAATAATTTTTAAACAAATTAATTATGCTAATAGTAATTACATCACATAATTTTAAACAAAATTAAAAAAAAAACTCATTAAATTTTATTAGATGCCCTCACTTGTGGCGGAGAAATATCGTGGTTACAATGCCCTCTTGAGTTCTAATATTTTCAACTTCAAAACTTTCAAAATTTCTATTTCCACCAAATTTTCCATTACTACAAAATAACTATGTAAATATTAATTAAATGGAATGAAATAACTAAATAACTAAATTAAACTATATTAAAAAAGTAGAATAAATTTGAAAAATGTAATTTTAAAAAATAACTTTGAGAAATGTAGAAAACGTAATTGTAATAATAAAATGTATAAATAATTAATAATAGTAATTTATAGAAAAATGAATTTTTGAGAGAATATAGAAGAGATTGAGATTGAGAGAGAGAAAATGGTGTAAAATTGGTAAGAATAGGATGAGGTATTTATAGAGTTGAAAAAATAAAAAAAAATAAAAATAAAAAATAAAAGAAAATAACGGTTGGAACCGCCGGTTCATCGGTTTTTAAAACGTAGAACTGGAACCTAAACCGTAAATTGCCGGTTTTGGTCGGCCGATTCCGGTTCCAATTCGGTTCTAATTTTGACCAATTTTGACCGGTCCGATTTCGATTCGGTTCGTCAGTTTCGATTTGATTTTTACAACTCTAGGGTTGAGGAAGAGAACATTTGTAGACTATCCTTGATCTTGACTTTTAATTTATGTGCAAATTATGACACGTCAAAAATATTTTTAGATTAATACACTTAAATTTCAAAAAATGTACTAGTGAACAAAAACTAAAATTAGATTATAAATACTTATAAAAAAATCAAACTACAAATGATAAGGCAAATAACTATTTAATCAGAAAAAATTTCGAATAAATTCATGTAGATTTCAGTAAGATTATCACATAATTTTTTAGTTTAAGTTAGTTAGATATTGTTATGTTGTATTAAATTTATTCGAGGTTATTTTTTTTGCAAAAGTTATTTGGAGGACCCAATTAACATTAGCAAACGATTTCCAATTTTTTAAAATGTGAACTATTATGACGACAAGCCGTAATAGAAAATTTGGACTTTGTTTTAGGAAACAAGAAAAATAAAATAAAAATAAAATAAGAAAAAAGGAAGCTATGATTTCATTGCGTAGAGCATTACAAGTGACTAGTGTGACACTTTTCAACCACTTTGCTTTTATCACCTGATTAACTTCTTGTTGATATTAGTGGTGCATTTGGCATTGCAGCTCGTTGAAAGGGCCAAAGTTATCCGCGTAAATCCACCATTTGTCTTTTATCTCGTTTGAAGGGCCAAATTGCATGTCTCTTTCTTACTTGTCAATATATCTAATTTTAGAGCCAAACATTCATTTGCTCTTTATACTCTTAAAATTTTTCTCGGAAACTATAAAATTTAGCTTTAATTAAATACATATCTCTACTATACTATGCATATATTATATTATTAAGGTGGGCTTGGACCAAAAACTTATTAAAATCATTAAACTTGGAAAGCTCAACAATGTTAAAGTTTTGCTAGTCTTAAAAATTGATTTTGATAATGAACAGAACCCATATTAAGGTCGAAAAAAAGGTTGGAGCGAAAAGCAAACAAGTTGGATAATTGAGAAAGTAAAAATCAACATTTTGTAAGAGTATCTTCTGTCACTATACTTTAATCTCATAAGGACTCACATTTGCAACCCTATAAACACACATTAGTGACTAGTAACTCAAACTCGCCTTTCCAAGTCGAAATTCAAATTCTAGATATCGCGATCATTGGTGAAAAAGTAAAGACTCTGTTACCCATGGAACAAAAGCTTATTTATTAAGGCAAAAATATGAACAATGTGGCAGAGTAAAGACCATTGGTGAACCGCAGGGCATAATGCCTTACTAATGTTGGACATGTACACAACATGTAGTGCAAATCTTACAGTCACTCCAACAGTTATATTTTCAAATCTCACTGCATTTGTTCAAGAAATACTATAAATACATTAAGAACAGGTCAAGAAAAAAATTGATGAACACACCATTTAAGTGAACTATCAAGATTATCATCTGAAGCATAAAAAAGATTCTCATAGCTTGCTAGAGAGAGCTTCTTTTTTCTTATTCAAATGCTCTTAGCTTTAGTTATTTCATTTTGTAATCATTTACAAATACTTTGGGAGTGTGTAGAGATTTAGTTGTGAGCTAAGAAAATACAGAGGTTGGAGTGTGAGTTTTAGGAAAACATCCATTGTGAGACTAAAAAACACATTTCAGTATGCTCAAAAAGTACTATTTGACTTTAAAATTAAGGAAAACTAGTTTTATCTCTAAATGATGTCTCAGAGCATTATGCATCTATTTTTATTTTCTTATAAATATTCGAGACTATAATTTTAAGTTGTCTCAAATTAAAAAAATATAAAAACATAAAAATTATATGAATATAAATATCATATAAATGTAAAAAAATTCATATTAAAGTCTGGATGTGTACTTTGTATATAATATTTTGAATATCTAGATTATATTCCATTTAGCTATTCAAAAAACTAGATAAGTCATGTATTACTTATGATGAAGCCACTTGTTAATAAATTTAATGCAAAATGTTGGCTATAGAAAGCATCAAATGTTGAAAAAGTAAACTCAAAATATGTCAATTGTACACCATAAATTTTTTTTTTTGAAATCATTTAAAATGTATAGATTAACACAAGTTCATTTTCCAAAGAAAAAGTATGTACAACTGTTGTACATCTTTTATACATCTAAAATCAGTTTTAAGTTTCACCTGTACACTAATCGTACACCATTTGTTTACATAGGTGATATTTTAGTCACCCAAAATTTTGCGTATTTATTAAATTAGACCTAAAAGTCGTTATAACTTATGTTGTCCACTATTTGTACATCTTTTGTACTCCACAATGCAATTTATAGAATAAAATGATAAAAAGTGCATTTTTGGTGGTGTACACCATTTGTTCACCTCATAAAAAATATGGTATTTTTACTTTTTTGGTGGTGTACACCATTTGTCCACCATCTGTCCTCCTTTTGAAAAAAAATCTAGTATTTTTACTTTTTTGGTGCTGTACACTATTTGTTCACTATCTGTACACCCTCCTTTTGAAAAATCTAGTGTTGTTACAAATAGTTTACTCTGACTAATATTTTTATAAAAGTTTCATCATTCATGCACTTAGAACTTTACAAAGTTAGCATTTTTTTCTGGTATTTTTGGTTTTTTTCTTTTCTCAAACCAACTCACACAGAGCAAACAATTCTTTATTTACCATAATTTTAAGCCTAACCCAAACAACTTTAGTGAGTCGGACTTGGACTTTCAACAAAGGCCCATGATTTGAAAGATTGAAAGCCGAAGCTATAAGTCAATACTGGTGAAACATTTTCAGTGCCAACTTGAATAAATAACAGCTACTGGAACTCTAATTTGTTGTGTTTTTTACAGGGGGTTTGTTTAGTTTTTAGGGGAAACTTTACTGACTTTCATCAAGATTTGAGATTTGAAATAACTAAATTGCTTTATGTTTTTATGTGATATTATGAAGGTTTGCGAGTCACTATATCCAAGATGTTTGAGGAGATAATGGCATCGAACTTTCTACGTTGATACACAATAATACCTAAAGTCGATTTTGTTTCACAATGACCATTAATCTTTGCCGTTTAGTTGCGGCCATGGTACTGAAGATGTTCTGTCAACAATTGAAGGGGTGTCGCAATCCAACGTGGACAAGCCACCATTGTAACGTCTCACCCATTTCATTAGTGTTCGAAGGTGTTTGAGTTGGTTTTTGATTTATTTTTTAATTGTTGAACTATTGATTTGGTGTTTTGGATATTGGATGTTGATGAAATTATGTTGATTTTTGTGTTGTTTGATGACTTTTGTTGGTTAATTTGTATCCTAGAGGATTTTAGGAAGTGAGTGGTATGGTCGGAATCGGTTAGAATCGAGTGGATCGGAAGTAGGGACCATTTGTGTAATTTGCCATTGGAGGACCATTTGTGTAATTTTACATTAAGGCCCAAAATATAATTTTGCATATATTTTAGGATTAATATGGATATTTTGGAAAGTTTTAGGTCCTAATAATAATTTTGGAGTTTTTGGATTATTATGAATTTGAAATATGTTGGGGATTAGTTGGTAATTTTCTAAAGTTCCGGGGACTAAAATATAATTTTACACCAAGGTGTAATTTTGATTTATTATATTAGACTTTGGTTAAAGGTGGATTTTCGGGGTTCGTTTGAGCGTTTGGGTCTGCATATGCATGTGTACGTATTTCGGTGTAACCATAATACCAGTATTTCATTTGCTAAATATCTCGTGTATTTTGTTTTTGATATTATTATTTCAGCTTCCTGTTTTTGTCAGCGAGATTAGCTGCCAGATAGTTGTGCCTAATTGACTTTGCTTGGACATCCGAATGAGTGGATGACAGCTTTTAACACATAAGCTGTGTCTCGAAACTGTATCTGTTTTTGTTGTGTCTGACATATTTTCTGAAATTTGATTAATCTAAGGATTGACTAAATTAATAACATGATTGTGTGAATTAATAATCAACACTATGTTTTTGAAATTCGATATAAATTATACATTCTCTCTATTTCTGATTCTGATTTGTATGTTTCTATTTCTATATTATATTATTATGGATTTTGTTTCTGATATAGGACACCTAGCTATGGGGTACACTTAGTATTCTGTTTCTATTTCTATATTATATTATTATGCCTTTAGTATACCAATGCTTTGTCAATGCCTTAGTTACTGGGGAAATTTGGTAGTTGTATATGTGGCTAGATATACATACTCTGTTTGGATGTTGGTGCAGACCACATCACCTCTGCTTTTGGTGCTATATGCACGCCTCTCATTCTGGTCCTATATTACTTATACTATGTTTTTTGTTTCTGATACTATTATTATGATGCCTGTGTACATGTGTTTACTTTGGTTGCCAACGTTTTCGAACTAATTTTGAAATGCTACTATGCATTAGCGTGTATACATGTATATTCACCTATACCTGCATGTGGTATTTTCGAACTATTTTCAAAATAGTCTATGTGTTGCACGTATGAGGCGATCTGGAGTGTCATTCCTCACTGAGATTTCTCACCCACTTTATCATTTTTCAGGTGCATAGATTTTGGTTTCAACAACTACACTGCATCTTGGACACTAGTCAAGCATCCTTTGGTTAGTGATGCCCCTTTGCTCGGGCTCCTTTTGTTTTTGATGTTAGAGCTCCGCGCCGAGATGCTGTCGGGTTACTAAGTTGTCTTGGTTTTTGTATTTTGGTATACTTACACTGATTTTGTCTGTTCATATATTTTATATATGTTACTTATTTATATATTTTTGATATATGATAAACCCGTTTTTATTATATATGTCTGGATAACAATTGCTTTCAATAAGCATTTTGATAAATGAATAATTGGGCATATTTTCTAATTCTCTGAGGCATGTATGACATGGGTTAGGCTTCCAGTTCAGTTCAATTCATCTTGCACGCTGGTTATGGTCTGAAAACTGGTTGTGACAAAGGTGGTATCAGAGCCTTAGGTTTTGTAAGTTTGTGGTCGGTGTGGAACACATGTATCTTTGATCGCGTCTATCTGATTTGCCTTTGTATACTATTCTGATCTTCACTTTGGTACTATGGCGACCACATGCATTTTGACATTTGCATACATGATTCTTGTTTTGTCTGTAGATATGGACCGACGCCGTGGTAGAGGTTGTGGGAGGCTTAAACGTCATCCTGCCGAGGCTGCCGCTTCGTCTGTGACCAATCGTGCCCGAGGTTGCCGCTTCAGCACCTTAGCCCCAGCCTCAACCTATGACTCAACTAAAGATTATGATGCATTTCACTAAGGTTGCTGAGTGTATCGAGACAATTTTCACCGGTCATGCGGCCAAAGGTTAGCCAATTCTGCCAGTTACAGTACCATTGGTTCCTCCACCCTAGCCAGATGTGGCAGTTGCACCCACACTTGTTTTAGCTCCTGCAGCACCTCAGTTAGACATTGAGTCCCATCTTTCTAGATTCTTGAAGCTCACTTTACCCAGATTCGAAGGGAAGATAGGAGAGGACCTATACAAATTCACTTTCGTTGTTGAATGATGCTTTGAGGTGATGGACCTCACTGATGAGGTAATGAGGATTAGAATTGCCACATTCTTATCGGACGACAGAGCTGTTAGGTGGTGGCAGGACATGGTATCACACAAGATTTTTACTTAGGATGAGTTCAAGAATGAACTCACACTGTCTGTCCTTCACAGAAGTGTGAGGGATAAGAAGGCAGAACATTTTAATGAGTTCCATTAGGAGCTAAGGATATTAGCGATCGAGTATGAGAATCAGTTCAGAGAGTTGAACAGGCATGCACCTACAAAGGCTCGGAGTGAGGAGGCTCTAGATAGGAAGTTCTTACATGGGTTGCTACCCAAAATTAGCAGAGTGGTTGCAGTATTTAGGTTGACTATAGTGGCACAGATTGCCAAAGTTACGAGAGGTATGGAGTATTAAGATGGAAGGCATTCGAGATAAAGAGGGCGAAGACTGAGGGTACATCTGGAGGCCAGTAGGGCCAAGGTCAAAGTAGGAATTCTGAGCAGAGGCGTAGACATTATTATGGGGGGATGGAGACAAAGACATGGTTCCCAGAGTGTTAGTGTGGCACAGCTAGCTAGGCGTGTTGGGGGTTAGAGTTTTAAAGCCTTGTACCCACTTTGTGAGGCTTGTGGGAGGAGACACCTAGAGGTTTGCAACAAGGCAGCATGTCACTATTTTCACTGTAAACAGTTAGGACACAAGATGGCTGAGTGTCTATGTAATATCCCTTCCGTTTCGATCAATTCTCTATTGCATTCCGATCAAGTCGGACAAGTTCTTCAGTGGGACGTCATTCGATTTTTGAATGACCTCAGTTAAGATTTGATTCTCGAATGTTCAAGATGATGTTCGGATATTTGAAAGAGGTTATTTTTGTAAGGTTGGGTGTCGTCAGGCATCGAGAAGGATCCGACACACATTTGGAAGCAAAGGAAGTTGAGGAATGGTATCTGAAGCATGCCAACGTACGTTGGAAACTGTGAAACATACGTTAACTAGAATTCTTGCACAACTTACGTTGTGGTAAGATGACCTAGGTTATATGGAAGGAAAGATGATCAACATACATTGTGATTTTGAAACGTACGTTGTGAAGCTACGTTTTCAAAACAGTAGCTACTGGACACTTTGTGGAGCACGACGACGTACGTTATGAACTTTATAATGTACGTTGTGATACCAAGACATAGGTTGCATGGAAGAATAACGTACGTCGCCTTTGAAAATATCGAAACGGTGTGTTTCGATCCGTGGTCATTTAAAACACGAAAAAACTCGTCCGAAAACACAATTTTCACACATTCACTCGTTCAGATCGATTCTCTCTGCCTCCCATCGGTTCCCCAACATTCCTACACGTCTCTGGCGGTAATATTTCAGTTCTAATCACCTCCTTTCATCCATTTCATGCATTAAATTTCAGAAATCTATTTTTGGCCGAAAATGAAATGGGTTTCAGATTTTGCATGATTATGTTGAAATGGATGTTGTGGATTGTTAGATTATGGTTGTTGGAGGTTATATTAACATAAATCTA
>CAODLS011684901.1:0-21709 GCA_948243855.1 Flueggea neowawraea | reverse complement strand
TTCCTAAAAAACCTAATTCCTAATAATATTCAATAACAAAAAAAGATTAATAAATTCCTAATGTTTTTCCAAAGGCTAAAACTGAGTAAAAAAACCTTCAATTTCGTCCATCATAAGTTAGATTCCAGAGACCCACCTCTTAGAAGTGTTCGGGCCATCTCTTATGTTTATCCAATGTCTCTGCCTAGGTCGCGGCCTATACGACATGACCATGTTGTAGTGCAGTCGAAAATTGCCTCCATCAAAATAATACCGTTTTTTCCCATTCTTTCTTACCCATTTACTTAAGCAACAAAGATAACAAACATAACATAAAATGTAATGAGGGAAACATTTAATTATGCAAAACAAACACAAAATGCCACAATAATTATGCTTAAAATACAACCTACCAGCTGCCGTCCTATAAACCATCCTACATAGAACGATGAAGAAAGGCAAAACGGTGATCGCCTAGCTAGTTCATGCATATTAACTAGGTGGGAACAATATTGGACTAATTGTGCTTTTCTTTGTCAACTATGGCTCGTAATCAACAATTGTCAAGACTCAAGGGATTGAAAATGCCTAACCAATTAGCCCAAGATAAGGTCTTTGGTCTCTACGGTCAATTATAAATTGACCTAAAAGAGAAATTATGTGTCTAAATCGTAGTCTTTTAAATGTAACAATCGATATTTGAGCATGATACGTTGATGCTTTGACTAAAGCTAAGTGAAAGAGGAGGTATAGATTGCTCTCACTTTCTTAATTTTTCCACACCCACTCGCAAGGTCAAAGAATCGAGAGAGATATAAAGGCATTGTCACAACCAAATTCATGACTTGTATTAATCATCAAATCTTATGAACCCCTTAAATTAAGCAATGCAAGTTCATATAAAACAAAACAAAATACTGTGAGGACTGTAATCCAAGGAGTATTGTCAAATATTGGTAACTTGTATATGATCTCCATATGTGTTGCATTTTAAGATATTCTCATAAATTTGTAATATCTATAATTCAAGTGTCATGAACATTGATTAGCTTATATATATATATAATGTATAGGATTTAACGTATAGTAAATAACAATTTTTTAATGTTAACTATATGCCAAAAAATATTTTTCACAAGGTTCTTCCTTTTCTAAAAAAGTGTTTTTTTGAGATTTGAATATCTGATCTTTTTAACAGATAGTTCTCCCAAAATCAGCATATAAATCAGCATGTAAGGATGATGAAAACAGATTTTATTGTCCCCGGCAAGATTTTGCGCCGAGAAAAAAGTATCGATGAAAACATTTGATGATGTTCTTCCCAAATGAGGAAACATTCTGAAATTTTTGTCAGATTCGGTGTTGTTAATGTTTCGACAATCAATGAGATAGCACTATAAATAATGCATGAACACGTGTAATGATATTTGCAATTCCCTGTTTATTTTGGATTCTCCAGAAACACTTTAGATCTCTTTGACTGGTGAGTTAAATTCGGCATCCATTGCTCTCCCATTATTACTATGTCAGCATAACCTTTATTTGTATCTTCTTTTGCTCTTTGCGACATTTTAATTTCCTTTTTTTTTTCTTGTTTGGTATTAAAAAAATATAATAAAAAAGTTTAACTTCCTACAAAATAATAAAAATATTCATGTTTGATTTGAAAAAAAAAATACAAATTAAAAGAAATTTAATTCTTAAAAAATCTCTTATTAAGAAGGAACTCGGTATTTTTTTTTTAAAGTAAACTTATTGAAAGCTTTCTTTATCTTTTGATTCCTTTTTCCCCGTGCTTTCATAAATAGTTGAATCAATTGAAAATAACATCCATAAGAGACCTTTAGTTGATATAACATTTCATAATAATATTGCATCTGGTTGGCACTTTGTTCTTGACTTTTATTCAAATGATTTTGAGAACCATAGAACAAATCATTATCCACAAATAGCAACTTTTGTAAAAAGGAAATGACAACTAGTAATTGAAGAGCTGATCCCTGGCATTACCAGTTTTCGTGCTAATATGCATTAATTTTTATTTTTATTTTTTCAAACTGAAGAACACCTCACTTGTAGATTGACCCGTTTAGGCTTAATCCGACTAACTTACAAGTGGTATTATACTTTATCAATTCAGTTAGATTGACTTAATAGATATAGCTCGATTATTAATATGCATTACATTTTGAAATCTTCAGGCTGAATACATTGGATATAACTGAAGTATAGATAATATAGTTTAGGATAAGTATTGGAGGATTTGCACGAGAATTAATATTTGATATTTTTCATTCCTTTGCGTTTGCACACAACTGTAAAACTAAAAATATTAGGAAGCTAAAAGTTCTCAATACAATTGAGAGTCAAGATTTTAAGGATTGCTTAGATTGAGTAATAGAAAAACTCAAATTAAAGAGCATTTTGTCATTACAATTGTTAAGTTTTGAGACCACATCAAGTGTTAAACTGTGTAGCAAAATTTTGATGAATGATTAACTACTGTCTTAAATAGCAAAATGGGTCAAATCAGGCGGAAACTGCAAGAAGAACAATGGGGATTTTCCATCGAACCAGGGTTCCATAATAGAGGTTTCAACCAATTATGGTTACAAGAGACACAAATCTATGTTTATATATCGAAGGGCGCTCATTGATGCTAAAATTAACTTTAGTACCAAAAAGTTGAGGATTTAAATCTTTGGTGAGAGCAATCAAAATACTTATCAAAAAAATCTGTGTTTATATGATGCATACTTAATAATTCCTGTCCCAAGATGACAATGTGTGCAAAATTCATTAGTAGTTTTTTTCTGACCATGCTTTATAAATGAATATTAATTTTCCACGTTTTTTGTATGAAGAGGTGTCGCACTAGACTCTAATTCTTCCAATCTTGAATAAATTTATATTTTTGTTTTTCATTTTATTCTTTTATCCTTAAGAATTGAATTAATGGAACTTTTTATTTTAAAAAATATATCTAATTTAAGTTTCAGTGCAAACAACATGACAGAGTACAATAATGGAGGAGAATTTTGTGAAGTTTAGTGGAGAAAAATAAAAAGAAAAAGAATCTGTTAATTATTGATTTTGTGACCATAAATTGAATATTTGGGTTACATGGACTGGGGGCTTTCAGTTGGTGAGAAATATCTTATGGAGCCCAGACTTCAACTAATAATTAGTTAACCATTCACAAGAAAGATGTTCATATCCAAATCCAACAAAAGACTGAATCCACAATATAACTTTTTTAAAGGGCCATTTTCCTCTTCAAAAAAAAAAGGGCCCATTTTCAGATTTATGCAGTCTAAATAATATATTACGCATTTTACTTTTAATATTTTTGATAGAAAATTTAAAATTACGAGCTATATACCACATCAATTTTATAAATTATATTTTTTTATGGAATCCATTAAAACTTGTTTAAAACTTATTTATAATTTATTTAAAATCTGTTTATTTTTTGGACTTGATTAAAACTTGCTTAAAACTTGTTTATATGTTATTTCTTGTTTAAAATTTGTTTACATATTGTTTCTTGTTTAAAATTTATTTATATGTTATTTATTATTTGAAACTTGTTAACATGTTGTTTATATATTATTTTTTATTGAACACTTATTTAGAATTTGTTTAAAATCTCTTCATTTTTCAGACCTATTTAAAACTTGTTTATATGTTGTTTCTTATTTTAAACTTGAATTTTTGTTTATATATTGTTGATATCTTATTTATATGTTGTTTATATATTGAAAACAACATCTAAATAAGATATCAATAACATATAAACAATATATAAATAATAAATCAACAACATATAAATTACAAATTTATTTATATATAGTTTTCAACATGTAAACAATATATATATACAACATATAAGCACCAAATAAACAACATATATCTTGTTTATATGAAGTTTATATGTTATTTATATGTTGAAAATAACATATAAATAAGGTATCAACAACAAATCAACAACATATAAAAATTCAGATTTGTTTAGTTATTATTTTGAACATATAAAACACATACAAACAAGATATCAATAATATATAACATCATTCAAACAATATATAAAAAAAAACATATAAACGACATACCCTATCCGTACGGAATAACTTGTTCCTACGAAATAAATAACATGTCCGTGAATCTGAAAACTGACACTTGTATGTATGAAATATTATAAAGTGTATCTGTAATAAGTATAAACTGTCTGTACATAATAAATATTATAAAATTTTATTAGTGAACAACGTAATTACCACGTTTTTTAAATATATCTTCTTTTTTAATAATTTTTTAAATATATCATTGATTTATATTAGTAATATTAGGGTTATCAAGTGGATTTTAGGCTTTGTTCGATATAGGTGTTAGCAAAATCTACAACAGTTTTTAAGAGCCTATCACCGTTTTCGGATTTTCAATAAAATTTAACAACAATTTTAGAACTTTTGATAATAATAAAAAAAGCCTTTTTAACAAAGAAAGTATCTAATACTTTGCCAAAAAACAGAGAAAATGATTTCAAGCACAAAACGTTTTTTCAATCGATTTTATTCTTGTTAGAAAATTTTTATGAGATTAATTATAATAGTGGTATTTATGTATTAACTCTACATAAATGTTATTTGAACTATTTTTATAATTTGATATTAATTTATATTTTCATATTTGTAATTTTACCACATAAATAGTTTCCTTATAGTTTTTACAAAACAGATATTTGAGTTTATCTTTTAGTAATTTTAGAAACAATACTTTCTTTCACAACAACAATATGGAAAAACAATCCCAATAGAGCCTTAGTGAGATTGCATAGCTGCGATTGTTTGCAAGGTTAACTTGTATTGTTTTAGTCAGTTTTATACTCTGATAAAATTTGAGAATACCTAATTTTGGAGGTTTTTGTAATTTGTGTTTAGAAGATATATAATTTTGGAGAACCTGTTAATTGTTTGTCAATTTAGAGCTCTAAACAATTGTTTCTATCAAGTTTTAAGAGAGAGAGAGAGAGTTTGAGAGAGAGAGACATCTTTTTTTGTTGTTGTTGTTTTTAATCAAGGGAGAGAACATAATATTGAGGAGAACCTATCAAAGGAAAAATTGTATTCTCTCATTTCTCCTCTTTTCACTCCAAAATGGTGAGAAATTATTGTGATGGATGGTGAAAAATGAGAAAATCTAATTTGATTTCCTTTCTCCTATTCTCCTTCCTCTAATTGCTGTCCAAACAAAGGAAATAAGGGAAATCAGATTTCTTTTCTCTTTCTTTTCCATCCAATTCATACGAAACAAAACACAGGCTAAACAAAACTCATCTACCACCGCCCTCTCTCTTGCTCGTCACATCACGGACGATCGCTCGCTCTCTCTCTCTCTTCGCTCTTTGCAACTCTTTTTTCTCTCTTGGACTTTCCCCAAAGCTATTGTGCTCTCTTCCTCTCTCCGTCGCCTCCCCCTCTCACTCTCTCAGTCTTGCTCTCTCACTATTAGCCCCTTTGACTATCAGTCTCATTCTCATTCTTAAGCCCTCTTACTATACCTTTGACATCGTCCACACGCTAATTGAACAAGGCAAACAATAGGTAGAGAACAAGAGTAGAGAGATTTTGTTTCCTGTGTTTTGAATGAGAATGGGTCGAGAATGAGAATTAGTGGAGAATAATGTCTTTCTTTGTTGTATTTTAATTTTGATTTCCTACTCTATTTGATTAGGGTTTCAATTTCAATTCCCTCCTTCGTATTTGGGGGTTTCAATTTTGATTTAGCACTTCTCTTTGTTGCTTCTTCAACTCCTCTTGCTAGGTTCTTAAATTTTGATATGTTAGTTTCATATTATTGGTCAATCAATTCTTGGTTGAAAATAATCTGTTTTGTTATTTTCACATCACTGATTAGTTTGAATTCATTCTTGATTTTTGGCGGTGGTTGTGATTGGTTGATTTGGGTGTGGTTCGGGCTTACCTGTGGTGACTGGAGCTGGTGGGTTTAAGCTTGGTGGTGGTGGTGGCAATGGTGACTATTGTGGTGAGTTCTGGTTGTGGTCACTTGTGTGGTGGGTTTGGGCAAGGTGGTGGTGGCGTCTGGGTATGATTGGTTTGGGTTTGGTGCTGGTGGGGTGACTGTTTTGGTGGTTTGTTCAAGTCGGTGGTTGTGATGGTGGTGTTGGTCGTGGGCTTTTTTGGTCAAGAATGTTTGATTTGGTTCTTTTTTTGGGTCAGGAGAGGTCGAGTGACTAATCCATATCATCATCATCACCATTAATCCACGTGTTACGTGTTTATTAAACATGTTGGCACATGTCAGATTCGTGAACACCACGTTCTGATCCAGTCAACAATATAATATAAATAAGTCCATAAAAAATACACTTTATACAAGTTAAAGGAGTACTCAATTACCCAACAAAATTGAGCGGACAAGAGTAAATATTAAAACAAGTTTATGGGATTTTTTATGTATTAAACCGAAGAACATCATAAAAGAATAGATAAGATGATTAAACTTACAATTGAAGTAAGCTAAATTCCTTTACAGTTTTTTTTTTTAAATGTGCATAAGACAAAGCAAAACGAGTATTATTCTAGGAGGAAGAAATTGTATATCTGATATAGGCTAAAATTACATGATAGATCAAGCAAAAATTCATACATTTTCGTCCTACAAATCATGATTTTGTATTGAATTTAACATGATGTTTGTGATGTTTGTAGGATGATTTAATTTGGAGAAAAATGAGTGGAAAAAATAGCAAAAGTGATGCAAAATGGAAATGTCTCAAGAAACCTTATGAAAGCATGAAGAGAATGAAGGAAATGAGGAAGAATGAGGTGTCACGACCGTGAGGTCAAAGTGCCACGAGCGTGACAAGTTGAAAATTTGAAGAAAACCATCCAGAGAAGTGTCACGGCCGTGAGAGAAGGAGTGCCACGACCGCAATACTGTTCACTTTTACTGTTCACGTCATTGTTTATAGATATTGTTCACTTTTACTGTTTACGGGTACTGTTCATTGCCGAAATTCGGCATGGCCATGAAGGTTGTAGTGTCACGGCCGTGACACTGTTCACAGAGGTGAAAACACATGTGACGGAGAGGGTCAAACAAGTGGGGACCAAAGGCACATTTTAGTGGCATTTTGGAGAGGATTTTTGTAGGGTTTTGAGGTCATGTAAAAGGGTATAAATACTCCTAAAACTTACTCTTTTAGGCATTCTTGATGACTCTTAAAATCATTCTCTTTGTTATTTCAAATTTTGGATAGATCATTCTAGGGTTTTGTGTAATAACAAAAAGGGAAGCTTGAAGATTTAGAATCTCTTAACGACGACTTGAGGAGGCTTCTCTACATCAACCCTTCCTCTAATTCTTCACATTTGTGTTTGATTTCAATGTTTATTTTTGCTTTTATTGCTTTATTATGTTTTTTTAAACATGGTAGCTTAAATATCTTGTTAGGACTTAGAGATGTAAATTATTGATGAATACTTATTATTTAATGAATGATTTTTGTTTTTGTGCATTTGAATTCCATATTTGAAGTTTATTTTTAATGAGTCTTGTGATTTATAATCTTAATTTGAATAATTTCCCATGAAATTGATTTATTGATTTGTTATATTTGACTATGATTATGATTAACCACTATGATTGTAGTTTAGGTAAACCTAGTTGAAGAATCAAGAGATGAATGTTAGGTGAGAAACACAAGTATTAAACTTGTGTAGTTTAAGATAGAAATATTGTTTGCCCACAAGGTATTCAATAAATTTTTTTAATGGCTTAATGAATCTAATTTAGCTAATTAAGACTGAGATGACCTTTTTAATAAGTGTAGATATGACATAAATGACCTTGAGATAAGCTTTAGGCTAGTTTGGTGGAGAGAACATTTATTCCTAAAATCCCATTCATTAATGTAGCAAGTAGGATTATTTCATTTAAATCTCCAAAGGCTTAAAGTTTTATTAATTATTGTTTGCTCCTTTTGTCAATTACTTATTTTATTAATCTTGTCTTTTAATCCAAAAACTCAAAAATCAAATTATATTATTTATTACTTTTATTTTATAAATTAATCACCATTAATATTCATTCTCTTATATTTGATATTCCTTCAAATATTCATTAGTAAAATTATATCAATTCGAATGCATTTACTAGAACTGAGTCAATATCTCAATCACAAGAAAACTTTGTGCAAGCAGTACCGTGATGGTGATTGAAAGTGACCGCATCTAGCAAGCCGGCCAGTCTTTTTACACGAACATGGAAAACAACTGAACGGCTAGTCTTTGTCTCATTCAGAACACAAATTTTCTTTCATATGGTACATGTGCATGTGAAGTATTTGTCATATTCATGTTCAGTTCTACCTTGATACGAAAGTCATCGTTACGTCGTATTAACATAGATTGTAGAGACGATGATTGTACCTAAACTCATCGACTTGTGCATCACAAAAGTTTTCTGCCCGTGAAACGCATGCGTGCGATATGTCCAACTAATGAATATGCTAGTTTATTCGTGTTTATGTTTCGTAATGGATCTAACTTGTTTTGTTTTTAGAATAAACTAAACAAACAGTTGTTGAATTTTTGCCCATTTAATTTCTTTTAATTTTGTTTTTATTGTTATTACTTAATTTTAATTTTACTACTAATTAGTCACTCTTCATTAACAAACTGAAACAATCACTAAACTTAGATTTTTTATTATGTCGCTAAACTTTAATATATCTTCATCATTGAGGAAACATGTCATATGTCCATGGACCATGTCACGATTTCGAAATAATGGACCATCAAAACTTTGGTGTCTTTCTTGACTGCTAATCTTTTGGTTTCGTTAATCAAATAAAATTTCACTTGTAGAAAAAAGACCATCAACAGGGGTGATTAATTTATAAAAAAAACAAACTAAAACTACTATTAAGGGGGGTGATTAATTTATAAACAAACTAAAACTAAGTGATCATTTTTAAAAGGAAAATAAAATTAAATATCAAAAAATTGATGAATGTGGTTCACTTCTTGCCACATTTCGAGAAGAGACGGCTGGGCGTTTGACACGGTGACCCAAAGACTCAGGAGAGCGCCACATGGCTTAGCCAACGATGACCCAATGATCAACTCAAACCGCAGAAGGGAATAGGGTTGGTCAAGACAATGACCTCGACTACTACGATTGCATCTGCAGGCTCCAATTGGAGATACTTAAAGCATCGCAGGAATCTAGGTGCTGTCAATAGATCAGCTCGGAAAAATTTCTTGAAACACCAACTTCGGCCTTTTCACTAAAATTAACTCCTACACTAAAGATTGCTAATTCGATTATTGATTGCAATAAATAAAATGACTTTAAGATGGAGTTGGAATCAACATTTGTAATGGTATCAAAGTTTACTTCTATTTTAGTAGTTCAAGGCAGAAGTTTTCTATGTCAACAAAAAAAGTGAACATATCATAGGAAAGAAAAGATTTGTTATTGATTACAAGTCTCTTAATATCTTCTTTAAAGATGATAAGTTTTCTCTTCTAAAGATTCAGTCTTTGCATGTTCATCTCCAAAAAGTAAAGGTGTTTTCCAAGTTTGATATCAAAGCAAGTTTATGGCAGTTAGGAGTTCATTCAGATAATAGGCCTAAAACGGTGTTTTGTATTCCTACAGTCCAATACCAATGGCAAGTGATGACCTTTGTTCTCAAGGTCGCTTCTTCATTATTCCAAAAGACAATACTCATAATATTTGAGCCCATCTTGTATTCTGCTTTGGTGTACATTGATGACATTCTCCTTGTCTCTAAAGATCAAAACTCTCATCAGGCCCTTCTTCAACAATTTTTCAAATTGATTGACCAATATGGAATCATGATGTCCAAAAGGAAAAGTATTATGGTCCAGCCCAGAATTGAGTATCAAGGCTCCATATTTGAAGATGGAAATTATCAGATTGAGTCGCATCTGGTTGAAGAGTTAGCCCAGTTTCCAAAAGAAAATCTTTCCAAAAAGGAGATTCAATCTTTTCTTGGCATAATCAATTATGTCAGAAATTTTTTACCACGTGTTGCCCAACATACCAGTGCACTGTCAAAAATGTTAAAGAAAAATGCTCCACCTTGGGGTCCAGAACAAACAACAGTTGTCCAGGAATTTAAAAAGTTTTGCCAAATGGCACCACCTTTAAAGATTCATGGTACAGGAAAGCAGATCCTACACACAGATGTCAGCGATGAATTTTAGAGAGCAGTATTGTTGGAAGAAGATGACAAAAGTTCACGAGAATACTGTAGTCATGCCAATGGTCAATTCTCTGATGCATAAAGCACTATCACACAGTCTACAAGGAAATCTTAGCTGTAAAGAATGAAATCAAGAAATTTGAATTCCATTTAATTGGTCATCGTGCAATATGTTCATTAAATCTTCAACTTTAACTTGGATTGAAGGTGTGTATCAATTATCCTATATCGAATGAGATATGGACTATTTATAAGTGCAAAACAGTCCTTCATACAAGACGGCTTTTGGTCTAAAGTAAAAAAAAAAATGAAATCATTATGTCACGAAACGCAAAAATTGTGTATTTAATACATAGGTTAAATCATTTGCCATCCTTGAGTTACAGTGTAATCTTCTATCCAGTCTTTGAGTTTTGAAAAATCTTCTTTACACTCCCTGGAGTCCTTGAAAGCTCATTTACAGTCCCTGAAAAAATTCCTCTGCGGTCCCTAAAAAACTCCTATGTGGTCCCTGCTAGGAACCGTAGAAGAACTTTTCAAAAATCAGGGATTGTAGAAGATATTGCACTATACCTTAAATGCAACTAATGGTTATACCCTTAATATTAACAATGTGGAAAGTTGTTGAATTAGTGAATTCGGATGTTCCTGTTTGAAATCTATAAAAACACAAAGAAAAGTGCAATGTCTTAATCTTCTTGAACTCTTTGATGCTCAAATTAGTTTTTTGTGAAAGTTTTGGTGTAGTCTGAGAGTGAATAAAACTTACATCTAAATATTATAAGACCGTTTCTTTATAGAGAAACCGAGGAAGATGGACGAGACACATTTAAAATTTAATGTGAAATATGATCACATGTATCTTATATGCTTTTCTCTTATTTAGGTTAGGAAAAAAAATTGAAACGTTGTGCCGAAACTTCACAAATGTGAAATGTTGTGCTAAAACTACAATAAAAAATCTTCAAACTTGTCCTATAATTGTAGAAGAGAAAAAGTTGAATTAAGGGTTAAATCCTATGCTGTCCTTGTCAAATATTGAAATCTCCTCTCTGCACCAAAGTTTTTTCAAAACGTTCAACCGTTAGTCCAAAGTTAAATATTCCGTTAATTTTGATGATGTGGCATCAAAGTTGAAATAAAATAAATTAATGATCAATTTACCCCTTCTCCCTATAAACCCACCATTCAATTCTCAAAAACCAAAACTAACCCATTTAAAAACCAATAAAAATCTTCACTCTAAAAAAAATCAGCAACCATTTACATTTTCTTTTTTAAAGATTTTTAATAAAAATCCACACTCTAAACCAAAAAAATCAGCAACCATTTAAATTTGCTTTTTCAGAAAACAATTAATATTGCTTCTGAACTCCAAAACATTTTTTTGACACATAATAATTTGTATTTTGTTCTTATAAAATATTATAAGAGAATCTTGTATATTCAATGAAAGATATATTTTTTAAGAAATTAATCTTCTTTAACCATATTTTTAGTGACAAATTAATTAGTTTTAATTAAAATGTAGAATTTTTTAATAAGAGATTTTTATAAATTTAATGAAAGAAATATTTTATTTAAAAAATTTAATAGTTTTTAATACTCCCTCCATCCTAATTTAATAGACACTAAACTATTTCTTACGGTGATTAAAAAATTGTAATTTTAGCGGTTAAACTCATTTAATTATATATGTTTTTTTTCTTTTATGCCCTTTCACTAAATATGTTGATTATTAATGTAATAGTTGAAAAAAATTAAATAAGGATAAATTTATAACTTTGCTAATAATAAATGCAACAAAAAAAAAAGAAAGTGTGTCTATTAAAATGAGATAGAGGGAATAATAATTTTAGTTACAAATTAATTAATTTTAGTTACAAATGTATAGTTCTTTAATAAGAGAATTTTATAAATTCAATAAAAGAAACGTTTTATTTTTAAAAATTCTTCTTTAATAATAATTTTGGTTACAAATTAATTAAATTTAGGCACAATGTAAATTTTTTCATAATAAAATTTTATAAATTCAATTAATTGAAATATTTTTTATTAGTTTCTTTTGTTAATATTTCCATTTAGTATTGGGTTTAATCCTCCAATCTCTTAATTAGTAAAATTGGTTTAATTTTGTGTGTAAATTTAATTTTTAAAAAATCTTCTTTAATAATAATTTTGGTTACAAATTAATTAAATTTAGGCACAATGTAAATTTTTTTCATAATACAATTTTATAAATTCAATTAATTGAAATATTTTTTGTTAGTTTGTTTTGTTAATATTTTCATTTAGTATTGGGTTTAATCCTCCAATCTCTTAATTAGTAAAATTAGTTTAATTTTATGTGTAAAAAGAGAGTGTCTTAAGAAATGATTAAGTGAGGAGGGGAAGGCTAAAATAGTCTTTTTTTTTTCAAAATTTGTTACATTTAAGAAACATGAATTAACGGTTGAATATTCTGAAAAATCTTAGAAGTAGAGAAGAGATTTTTAAAACGTGAGGAACTGAAAAACAAATTTTAATATTTTACAAAGGCAACATAAAATTTAACCCTTGAATTAATTACGCATAAAAAAAAGGAAGACTTATATAAGTTTCAAGTCCAGTGGGCTTTTACTTACCCACACACACATATATATATATATATATATAAAAGTGAGATGAAAATGGGTTCTTATTTGAGAGGACGTGACCTATCAAATATTGGCATTCTCCTATTAGTTTAAATTTTTAGGTACTTGAATTTCTGATACTAAATTCATGCAGATAGATTAAGAAACTGCATCATAATTTAAAGATTAATATACTAGTTTCATTGTCTTTTACCATTTGAATATGTGAAACTACGAACAAATAACAATTAACCAAATATATAGCACTCAAATAATTAATGACTTGTTTGATGCCTTCAATATACTATCTCGAAAATAATTGAAAGTTTTCTATCATTTTCAAATACGAATGAGGTGTGATTTTCGCACTTCCTGTATATTTATTTTTTTTTTGGTGGAGAAGCCTTTATATGTTTCTACTTTTCATTAGGAACAAGTGGCTTGCGACGTCATTTAGCAGCATATTATTGATTGAAAATGTTGGTTTTTTGGCAGATATAACAAATATGCTAATAGAACTATAAAAGTGCTAACAAACAGCAAACTGCGCAACAAATCGTAATTGTCATTGCTTTTTTCAGTGGTCGCCAACAAAAGAATGTTGTGATTCTTGTGAACATCTTTTTCATAAAAATAAACAAACATTATGACAATATTTTTAGATATTTAACTTATACTCGAACATATACAATTTGACCAACAAGTCTTATTGACTTAATTTCTCCACTTGGGTCGCAGAAAATTCAACTATATGTGCAACAACCAGTCAAATTTATAACTAACAAAAAGATACAGTCACTGAGTTTGCATCTAAAATATTTGAAATGGAGCCATTAGGCGTCTTGTAACGCGGCTAGGACCGTTGACATGCATGTCGTAGCCCGTCCTCCTGCTGAAGGACGGGCTACATGTGTCAGTAGGTCTCTCGTCTGACACATTAATTTTTTTTAAATCAAAATCTGACCGTTGGATCGTTTTGATCCAATTGTCAGATTTACTCAAACGGTAATACTACCGTTGGGGGCCGAAAAATTACCATTTGGTCCCTAACGGCTAATTTTACCCATTTTCCTATAAATACCCCCTAAACACATTTTTTCTCTCATTTCTACATTTCAAATACTCATTTCTCTCCCCAAACCCTCTCAACTCTTAAAATTTCTCTTCATACTCTCAAATTACTCTCACTCCAATTTTTTTCCCAAAATTATGGATTCCTATTTTAATGGATTCCAACAATGAATTATTTTTATTTGAATGAACTATTTTTATTTTAATGACTTTGGGGTATAAAGTATTAAATAAAGTATTAGTTAAAAGTTGGGGATTAAAATAAAATTGTGTTTAGTGGAAAGTTGAGTAGGCGTTTCGCGAGACTCTTAAAGTAGCTCGTGGGATACGAATGAAAAATCTGAGGGGCTAGAAACTGAGAACTTTAATAAAATAATAATAAAAACGTTGAACAATTGTCTCGCATAACAACTTTGGAGACCGTAAATTACGAGTAGTTTCATAGAATGATTTTGAGCACAAAAAAGATTGATGATGGCAAGTCTGTTTTTATTCCCCCACACTTTTGACAGAAAAGGTTGTCCTTTTGTTATTATTTTATATTTTTTACAGTTAGTATAACTTTTCATGGAGTATGAGACAGTGATTTTTCTTAATTATAGTTGGTTATGATTTTAGTCATACACTAAATTAATTAGGAGAGATAATTTTTTAACTGAACCTACTCTGTAAACATATCTCAATAAAAAAAATTTCTCCTAATTGGTTTGGTGACTTTAGTGTAGTTAAGAATTTTCCACGAGAAAGATATGAGAGTGACTAATGATCACATAATTGTGAAAAATATTATTTAACCCCAAAAATCTACAAGAAAGTAAGAAATGAAGGGGTCCAGTTCAAAAAAGAAATGAAGGGTTTGACAATATTGATGATGGAACGATAAAAGAAGGAAACAATGTTGTTCGACAAGATGTATGTACTCAAATGTAATTTGGAGAATTATATGGTTTAGCATTAAATCTGTGTATTTTTATTGACTTTTTGCAGGTTCATTTCTTGATGCGTAATTAATTGCTTATTGTCTTTCTTTTATTTTTGGCGCTTATTACATATGAAATGTCGATCGAAGATGACTTTGGTATTATTAGATCCGTTTTTAATTGTGATATAGTTTATATATATAGCATTGATATTTGATATATGTACACATGCACATAGGTCACGTCACGTACAAATAGAAACTATATCATAATCATATCTCATCGTCTAGCTCATTCCCCTTAATGAATCACATGAACATAATTTTTTCACTTAGAAATAATCAACATTTTTTTTTACTATCAGATCCTTGACATGAATTAATATTAATATCAGGTTTTTTTCAATAAGAAGTCAACACCCTACTAATGAGCTAGCTCAGTCAGGCTAACTCTATCTTTTAACGGTATCACCTTCTGTCTAATTCAGCTAGATTGACCTAGAAGGGAAATGATGGATCTAAAATTATTATTCATGAAAAAAATTCAAAATTAAAGATGGAAAATAGCCCGTGAATGTCAAAGCATAGAAGCTGGTTAAGTCTATATGGGAAAACAATTCATAATGCTCATGATTGGAATCATGTGAACCTTATTTAGTGAGCCAGTGAGTAGTTCTTAAGTGCGTAGCCATCTACGATAGATGAGGTTTAATTTTGGTCCAAATGCAGCATTATTTTACTCGAGCACTCTAGTTCAGATCTGCTATTATGAAAAAATAGTAATTTAAGAATATCGAAATGGTGAAGTAATACAAAAGGCACACTCTATATGATCCTTTTAATTACTATGCCGTAAATCGAAAAACAAAAGTGAGTAAAAATAAATGAATTACTTATCAAAAAATAAATGAATCACAAAAGAATAAGAATATTTACATCTGCCGTACTTTCTGCGCAAACCTATTTTTGAAACGATAAACCGAAGTTACAAGATCCACCAATTATTATATTCTGCGAAGGACAATGAAATCTGATGCGAATTACAAGATAATATTTTTGGCGTGACTCACATGATAGAGCCATTGTTTTGCTAATTTAAAAGTTTGATTCCATAAAGTTAATACTTCGAAAACCGATAAAACAACTAGACATCATGTGTCATTACACATGGAAAGTAACGCCCAGAAAGAAAAACTAAAAACCCAGAGTCACAATGCACATTGTGAGAAAATACTACCTAGCCATAGATGCAAACAGCATTGCATTGGCACATTTCGCAATGCACATTTGTCGAATTTGTAGAAAATGAAGAATATTAGTTTTATAATTAGTTAAATACATTATATAAGTGAAATTTGTAAATAAATAATTGCATTTTTTAGCTAAATATTACTATATTAATTTGAAAAGTTTAGTATTATTATAACTTTGATATTGGTAGAAGAAAAATGGTTATAATTTAGAGACACTAATGTAAAATATTTGATAGTGGCAGAAAGGGAATTAAGCGTACAATAAGAATGTTACGTGGTTCAGCAAAAATGAATATACATGCTTAAGACCTATATTTATATTCTCTTACAGATGTTAATAAACTTATAATTCTAATAAGAATTGATATAATAAATATTATAATACCCACGATGACAAATACAATAGTTATCATCTGATCTATCTCTAACAACTAAAATAAAATGGAATGGAGGAAGGAAGGAAGGAAGGAAAGCAATGCACAAAAAACATGATCAGAAGTGTCTTCATCCCTATATGTCGGATTATTTAGGTGGAAATTAATGAAAAAAACATTATCATAAGCGTCTTCATCCCTACATGTCTGATTATTATGGTCCATTGCTTTCCACGCTGCAAAATTAAGGACCACCATTATCTAGTTAACAACCACAAATAAGTTAAACAAGACGAAGCACGTAGCAATCGACTAGGACTATCACATTTTGTGAGGACATTTTGAACAGGACAAATTCGATTGAGTTAGTAGAGATTGCTCATAATTTTAGAAGCATCTGTCAGTACTTGAAGAAAGATGCAATTGATAAATTACACAAACAAAGGGTTTACGTGTGCTTTGCTTATAGATGGACATGTAACCTCGTCTTCCCCACTAAACATTGGTGATTGAATTTTTTTTAAAAAATCATTTTATTTTACTCCCACTAGAAATTAAATCTGTGATTCTTAACGTTAGAGTAAATAAATCAAACATATAACCTCTTAACGCTGGAATTTACTCTAACATCAATAGTCTACAAGCCCATTGGTTGGTGATTGAAATTATTAGAGATTGATTTCTATTGGCTACCGTTCCATGCCTCATCATCTGGCTTGTTCTCTGTACTTGCCTTATATCTCAATCACACGATACCTTGGTTTGGTTTTATGCAAATTCAGGTCATTTCGTTGGTTGATGTAAGGTGATCGGGTCTCGTCATTGTAGCATCCGCTTAGGGCCAGACAAATCAATAGGCCATTCTACCAAGCTCTAATGCTTGATCAAGACTCGGTACTGTGAGATTAAAAATTTCCAGCAAATTGCTCCCGCTTGAACTTGAACCTTGGCTAAGCGAACTTGGAACTGCTTTATTGTCTTAGCTAATGGATCCACTTTCTAAAATGTCAAATGCCACATCACATGCAATGTTAGCAGACTAACAGAAAAATAATGGTGTTACATGTTGTGACACAAATGTTACAACAACAAAAATTTGTGGTTCTATGGAAAAACTTTAAATTCGTGATACAAAGATGAATTAGAATAAAATTTGTATTTTTTATTAAATAAGCCAATTATAAATGTGAAGAAAAAGGATATGAAATATTTTAAGTTCATACATTCGAAAAAAAAAAACTTAAGAAGATGCCCCTTCTTTTAGATTAATAGTTTTCTCTTTTGAGTAGCTCATATGGAGAAAAAAAAAAGATAGAAAAGCTTAGATTAATATGGGTTTGAATAGTATATATATATATATATATATATTATAAATATAGATCAATCAACGATAATAAATGTAATATTTATCCCATTTATATTAGGTGTAAATTTTCAATTTACACATATATAATTCTCACCATCTAATTTTTTTAAATCTAATGTTAAGGATTAGATCTTAAAAAAAAACTTATACCAACCATTAAATCTAAAAAAATGGATGGTAAAAATTAGTTTTAAGCTAAAAAAAAACTTATACATAATTTGATCTTTCCTCATGTATCATTAATCAATAGTTATTCAAATAAGTAAATTAGCTTATTGATATATAGTCTCTCTTATGTGAGGAGATTATTTTCATTCATTCATTCAATTCATTAATAGGAGAGACCTATATTTATAACTAACGAACTTGTCCCGATAACTATTGATCATGGCAAAAGAAATGACGGGCAATTTGAGGGTTTGCATGGTATTGACGTTGGCCTAGGTAATACATTGAAACTGCTACAAAACAACGATCAGTACTTAGCAGCATACTATAGAGCAAAATGGGTTGGTGAGATTGACTGGTTGTTGCTCTTGTCGCAAATTGCCGCTTCGCAATCATTGTCCACTCTGCATGTTTTGGTGGGGTACGTGGAATTATTTTCTTTGCTTCGTCCCGGTGTGAAACCACTCCATGCACGTACCTAAATCACCAATATTACACATAACCTATGTTTTTTGCCGCAAAACTTTCATTAATATGAGTATAACTTAATGTTAATGTGAGATTTAAATCTGTTAATTCTTTTTTCCAATTTTAGAGAACGAGGATTCAGAAGTTAGTACTTTATTTGAGACAAAGCATGTGCTATGTTAGCGGGTTTTATGAGCTTCTCGTTTCTTTATTTTTGGAAAATAAAAAAAGAAAATTCATTTGAAGTGGTGCCATTAGCGTCATTGAGGCAATGCGAGGATGATGTTTTTCCCTACCATTGAATTCAAATCTTGTTAGATATGGTGGGATATGGAATCAAAATTATTATTAAAGGGTGCCAAAAAGATATTGTTAAATTTTTGTCTGCAATAATGTCATATTATATGAATATTATATATGATCATCTAACTTTGTGTTCAAAAATAATTGCAACCATATCATCAATTAGTGACCCAAAAAGTTATTACGGTGTAGCTGGGAGTGCCAATGGATCATTTAATTAAAATTATCTTTACAAGTGAAAAGGATGTAGAAGCATTTGATTTTGACTCATTAATACTTTCGAGTCAAAATCAAATTAACAAATATAATTACATAAAGAAATGATATTGCTGCGGATATTATTGTTAAAGGGTGCTAAAAATATATTTACATTGTTAATAAACTTGACATCAGGCATTACATATTTTAGAATGAATAAATCTTCAGGGAAATATATATGCTAGTAATTTATTGAAAATTTCAGAACACATACTACACTAATCTTTAAATTGGTATGAATAAATGAATAAATTTAAGTGCTTTAATTCTAAAATCATTACAATAATTGTTGGTATAATTTAAATTTAATTTTTGCAAGCTAATGTTAGATACATTTAGTCATTTTATCAACTTAAACGTATTATATTGCCTGATATTCAAATATCATTTTGATATCTAATTAATTCCGATTTAAGTCAGACAATTTTTTTTGCTGGAAGGAATCAAATTTAAACTTTTATTGGAGTTCTTGATGATTAAATGTGTTTATTTTTTCACAAAGAGTGATCATTAAAGTATTGATGGTTTTTCTACCTAACAAGTGTCTTTTTTTAGATTTGTAACCTTGACTTATTGACAGGTAATCCTCCCAAGACCATTTTTCGATTGATAAGTCAACAATTTGTTGGTTCTGTGTTTATTTTTTAAAAAACTGTATATAAATTACTTATTCATAAAGTGCAAGCACTACATACTAAAAAATAGAAAACTAGTACAATTGTTTAGAATTACAAACACAGTTAATTTAATAGTATATAAAAACAAATATAGAAAAGCAACCTTATTAAAGTTGTTTCCATATTAAGGTTCGACGTCTAAAACGTTGGGACCGAAACTAATTAGCATCAACATATATTTTTCATCAATAATTAGATACTGTATTTCCTTATAAAAGCAATCCAATCATTGTGAATCGTACTCAATCATTGACACACTTTATGGGGCTCCGCTTTATTTTCTACTCCGGCCTCACTAGATATTTAGAGATGTTTTTTTCTTTTCTTTGAGTGAATTAAGTTGTTGACATCAAAATATGATGATTGTTGTTTGAAAAAACAGTCTGACTATAACGGATGGATTGAACTCGATCGATCAATGTGTGAACTAGAATAATGGACCGAGACCAATTGGCGAGTCTAATTGAGATGGGCTCATAAGACTCATGTGCTAAGTCCATTTGGGCCAAAGTCCATTTAAGGGCTTATGTATATATATATATATATGGGGAGAATGGAAGAATGAAGAGGAGTGTTCTTCCATTCTTCCATCTCGCACAAACGTGAGAGAGACGGAGGAAAGGAAGAAGAGAGTTTCTTCCTCCATGTTGTATATATATGTCTACTCATCCTTCGTCAGTCGACTGTCCCGATCCGTGTGACATCTAGGCTGCGAAACAGACGAGCACTCCCGTCGCCAACCAACCGTGGTTTGCTCTCGAGACCAAGATAGAACCGATCCTCACCTCGATGTCTTTCACTGTTGGTTGGATTGTGCCTCCGCTGGAATCGAGGTAAGTAATTCAAACCTACTAATTTATATTATTTATCTATTAAATCGGTAGTTAGATTCATTCAATGTTGAAGAAACTTGCTCAAAACAAGCATCTGAGAAGATGTCCCGAATGTAAAATATATGTTGAGAGGACAGTCGGTTGTGGGTACATGAGATGCAGGTAAATCTTCTTTTCTTTAGTATTTCGCATTGGATTCTATAAACTAATATTTGGTAAACATAGATGTATAAGTTTTCTTGTACTCGATATTTTGTTTTGTTCTGTACTTCCGATTCATGTTACACTATTTGGTCTCTCTACTAATTTTTCCTAAGATTTTATTAGATTCATATTACTTGTTAGTTAGGCCTTTTTATCTGAAATTAGTTAAATATTTTATGAAATCCAAGTTTAAATTTTATTTGATTCTTTTTTTACATGGAATTAATTAGACATTTCATGAAATCTAAGTTTAAATTTTATTTGATTTTTTTTTTACTTAGAATTAGTTAGACATTTCATAAATCTAAGTTCAAATGTTATTTAATTCTTGTAATTTGTTAGTACGACTTTTCAAAAGGTCCAAATAATTTCACAAATGTTATATAAGTCACATTATTTGTCAATAAGATATTGGTAAATGCATAGTATCTAAGAATACAAATAGAATATATGCATATTTTATATTAGAAAATATTTTCTTAATTGTTAATGAAAATTTGAGTTTTATTTGAATTATGGTTGCTCAAATATATTATTAAAAAAATAAAAATATTAATATTTTTTATTTACTGTGGGCACTTCAAAAGAGAGGGTGATACTACAATGAAGACTCTTAAAATGATCATCATTGAGAACAACTTTAATAAATTAAGCAATTGATGCTTAAATTAAATAATTTCAGCAACAATTAAGTAACAACCATGATTACTTAATTTATCACAAAATTAAATAATCGATCAAAATTAAGTAAACGGTGACCAAATTAAGTAACTTTTGGAGCTACAATTAAGTAACCACCTCCTCAAATTAAGTAACGGAGCCTGAAATTAAGTAATTCAAGTTCTCATTGTAGTACCACCTCTTTTTAGTCTCATTTTTGTTTTGTACTCATTTTGTTTTTGTAGAGTTTGGGTTGTTGCGTGTTGAATGCATCTTCCTAATTTTGATCGGACGGTAGAAATA
>CAODLS011684868.1:0-21565 GCA_948243855.1 Flueggea neowawraea | reverse complement strand
CAATACACATATATTTACTATCCAACCAAAATTAAACTAGCATAGCCTCTTATTAAGTTTTGAATCGAAATGTACACTAAGTGCATATTTACCATCTCAGTCTTAATAATTAATTATAATATATTTAATTGTATATACAGTAAATAATGACTATTTGAATTCACTTTTAAAGTCCACTTGACTTAGGAGAATCTATGTTGGTCATCTCAGTTATTTAGACAAACTCAATAACGGGATAATATATTCAACATATAAAATATTACATATTAAATTAAGGCAAATCAACATAACAATAAGCCAAAAATAATAAATAAAATCATTATCATTTATTGAACCAATATGATATCCAAACAATCAATTTCAATGTTAATACACATACATTAACATTGGTTAGCATTAACACACAAATAATGTTAATAAATATCCCCAAAATAATTCCAAACATATATAGCACTAAACTTATACCTACCAATTTGGATACATAATGGACCACAATCCAATATGTTAGAATATAATTCAAAAATGGTTGTACCATCTTTTCAAAGAATTCTATAAATCAAACGACCTTAAAGTGGATCTATCACTTCTCATTATCTTTCTTCACGATCATGGTTTAATATTGGACATACCAATGTCAAAACGTTTTAATTTTCTAGAATCTCTAAGTATCTTTTCACGATACTTAGGGAATCATGTTTTCATGAAATTCTAGTATGAACCAATACCTTTAACCAATATTAGTGATAAAATCATGATCTTTTATGAAGTAAACGAACCTTCATCACATTTGTGCACATATGCATAATTATTTTATTTCTTTTATAACCTCCATCATCCCAAAATACTCTCTTTTGGGACTCGTGCAAATTCTTCATTAATTCGCACTATGTTTGATACAATGTGATTTTACCTCATTCATTTATTTGTAATAAATTACAAATAAAACGGATATATATGCACTCGTTGTATTCCCCAAATAATTAAAATCTCATTTCAATTATCTAAATGAGAACCACACTTGCATGTTTTCAAAATTAATTATTTTGAAAACTAATTTACAAAATAATTCCTGGCAGAAAACACATTTTTTACATTTTTTAAACCACTTTTAATATTCAAAAAATTGTGAAAAAATATTTTTGAACTCAAAAAATTGTGAAAAATATGTCAAAATTGCAGAAAAATCCAAATTTTAATTATGAAGAAAATTTTAAAAAATTTGGAGGTTGGGACATGTGTCACGCTCCCCTATGCATCACCACGCACGGACAAGCGCCGAGCGTGCAAGACGCGCTCGACTCCAGTTTGCCGCCACGTGTCGCGATCACATGAAGACAAGTGTATGACTGACACATGTCGCAATTTCATTGGTCCAAAATTGAGTGGCGCAGACGCCACATGCCATGGTGATGTGTATGCCACATGGCTATCGTGACACGTGTCAGATTCTTATTAGTCCATGTGGCGTGTTTATCCAAAAAATTCTTCTGAAGCTTTCGCTACGTGTCAACTTTCAATTAGGCCACTTGTCACATATGACACGTGTCGGACAGTGATTGGTTGTCGACAATGGGTTCACTTGGTCCGCATGTGACACGTGTCGATCTAAGATTGGTCCAAGTTTTGGTCAATTTTGATCTAATTATACCTCCGCCAAGTGTCACACTTTGAGTGGTGCATGTGGAAGAATCATAAATCGCCACATCGCTGTTCTTATCAGATGAATAAATTCATCGTTAAGCTCATCGCTTAGTATTTTTCGATCGGGTTTTCGAAGATTTGATGACCTTTTCGATGGAATTTTGAAACGAAATTTTGGCAGGCAACGTTTTTTAGGTCGCTGATCTCAAATATTTTATCAAATTTTCAAAAATTCGACTTTCAATTTTCGGCTCCGAACGGACTCGAACTAAAAACGTCGTTAGAGACAGAAAGTCGAATATAAGAAATTCACAATAGGTATTACAGACAGAGACTAACACGAATTTTCAAACATAATCAAATATTCGTTCTTCGCTCTGATACCATTGAAGGAATCTAGCTACTTGTTTAACAGATAAACAATATATATAGTAGGTTCGAGTTACCTACCTCGATTCCAGCGAACACTCGACCCAACCAGCAGTGGAAGACAGTAAGATCAGGATCGGTTGATGTTGGTCTTACGAGCAAGCCACAGTCGGGTTGTCGACGGGAGAGCTTGTATGTTTCGCAGCCTAGGTGCCACAATGGATCTGAACCATTGACGAACGAAGGATGAGTGGAACGATAAGTGCAATATGAAGGAAGAAGAAACCCTCTTCTTCTTCCTTTCACTCTCTCTCATTTTTGATGTGTGGGATGGAAGAATGAAAATTTTCATTCTTCCTTTTTATAAGCCCTTAAATGGGCTTTGGGCCTAATGGGCTTAACACATGGACTTTTGGACCCATCTCAATTGGTCTCGGTCAATCATCACAGTTTACACATTGACCGACCGAGTTCGGTTTACCCGTCATAGGCGAACCGCTTTTCCAACATTAAATTAAGATCTAAAATGAAAGTTAAGAGTTGACCGCAGTATGAATCGAATTAGTTTTTGTAATCCTTTGATTTCCTAAGAACTTTATTTTCATAACAAAAGAATCAACACTGCAAAGAAAATTAGAGAAGACGAACTTTCTTTAATGTGTGGTCTAACGGATTGAATTATGATTTAAATTACGCTCTTGATGATATATCCTTCACTTGGAATAATTAAAATGAAATCAAATCTGATTTTGGTAGATATAGTGGTTAATATTGATTTACATATCAAATCTGAATTTCTAATTCTAAAATCCCTCTTTTTTTTTTCAATAAGCCTTAACATTTATTTACACAAGGTTAATTAATCTACTCCATAGTTTAATTAAACTTAGTCCAAATTAAACTGTATCATAGCATACAGGAAAGCATGTTTTGATTCTTGGAGCCATTATAGGTAGGCATGGACTTTTCATGTGTCACACGAGTTCGGACTAGCAATGTTCCTTCTTTTGGGCAAAGATTAATGGGTGTTGACCTCCTTTTTTGATGTCCAACTAAATTTATGCAAAGAGAAAACAATAGAAAATGAAGGATCCTGATATGGAATGGTCAATTCTTTATAGTGGTAAGATGTCTTCTCGTAAAACTCAGTTCAAACTTTCCTACAAACAGAAAGAAGAAAAAAATCATCGAATTAAGTAAAACAATTATGTTAGAAAAATAGGTCTGGCATTAATCCATTCAGTACGATCAATATGTATACTAAATAGGTATTCAAACCAATGGCTTAATTAATGCCTTAATCCAATCAGTACGATCAATATGTATGCTAAATAGGTATTCAAACCAATGGCTTAATGCCTTAATCATATTACATAGCTGAAATATGATTAGTAGAATACTGAATAGGAAAGTTAATCTTTAATCTGACTGAGGACATCTATATTGGTGTCTAATGCACCGCCGCATTAACATTCCATAAGGGAGTATTTAATGTTATTAACTGCTTGGTGAGTGAGCCCAATCTGACAACTTTTTTTTTTAATTTTTAAGTTTCTTTTACTTTTAGATTATTTTTTAATTGATAGTTATGTGTTTCCTTTTTAAGTAATTTTCTTCATTTTTATTTTTCATTAAGCAAAAAAGTAAATATGTTTAAAAAATATTAAAAATGCGTTTTTTAAAAATTAATTATATGAAGAATAAATATTTGAATTTTTTAAAATTAATAATAAAAAATATTATCATTTAAAAATTCAAATAATTTATTTTGAATAATATAAGAAAAATGCATTATGTAGGATAAATATATGAAATGTTTATTGCAGATAATTTAAATAATGTATAAAGTAATTTAAGTCTCATTCTAATAAGAACATATCTATTACAGAAAAATAGTTTGATGGGTGAAAGTTTAACGAATTATTGAAATGACATGTACATTAAACATTTGACCATTCTGAGCATGCCCTAAGTAAACATTTATAAGAGATAAGTGCATATAAAATTTGATATATTACCTTTTATTGAGCTCTAAAAGACGTATATTTCACTATTAACGTTGAAAGGTTTATCATTTAAAAAAAAAACGTTGAAAGGTTTATCTACCTTTCTCAGTGGATTGCATTTTTTTGTTGAATTTTAAATATATTTTTATATTACATTTCAAGATGATAATGTCATACAACATCAACATGTATGCTAAAATTGCCAGACATACCCTTAATCGGAAAACAGAAAAGGCATATAATGTCCAAATCTAATAAGATAAAAAAAAACAAAGGTACACAATAATTAAACTATAATAAGGTTAAATTTCCAGAAACCCAAATAATCACTTTCCGCAGACCAATCTTTTAAGAGAAAACCTTATCTTTGTAATTGTATTTCTCCACTTTCGGTGCAGCAATTTTGTATTTTGTTCTACATTGTCAATAATCTTATCTAATTATTCTCCTAATTGCCTTTTTTGTCTTTTGGGCCGTAAATTCATATGAATCAAACTGAAATATAATTTTTCATATGTAGCATATATTTCCAAATGATTTTAATATTATATAATAGTTCTGTGATGTACCAATTATTGTTATAAGGTATATATCTAAAAATTCTTAACCGATAATTCGAATTTATTAAATACTAAAAATATCTAGATTACAGGTGACTTAATTAATAAAAAAATGTGAATCAACTAAACCGGAAATAAAGGATTTAAACTTAATTCAAACATTATTTAAAATTAATTAGTGTACTATTCTAGACTATGTTTAATAGTTATAATTAATTTATTATTCTGTTCTTCATCTCTGTACTACATATTTATTTTGTTTGGTAAAATTGCATATTTTATAGATAGAACATAAAATATAGAAAGTTAAATAACAAAAATTATAGATATAATACAATGTTTGATATAAAATATTCTATTTACTAGTGAAATTGTTTTGATTATTAATTGCAAATATTTTTTTTATTTTCTTTTCCCTTTTTATTACTTTTCATATTTAAAAAAAAATAAATCTACAAATGTTTAACTTTTTCAAAACTTTTTGACATATTAGATAACCCTCCAATAAAAGGAGTTGCAATTTGAAGATGTTGGCTTCCAATGCCATATGTCACCATGTTAGAGTCATGGCGCAGAGGCTACCTTATGAGGCATACTAGGATTCCCGCACTTCTGAGATTAAGCCTTGATCAATCTTGATATTATTGGTTTCGCCCTCCATTGGGTTCATTAGGGGAGCGGGGACAACTCTCGACTAATGTGGTGTCCAGGATGGTACACCATCCTTCATAGTCAAGTCCTAGACCAACGACAAGCTCCCTAAACTTAATTGGGTCGGCATGCCTAATTCAATATAGATGCAACACCTGCGACACGTACTCACACCTTCCGCTGCCCTACTACCGAGGTTTTCATCCACCATCAATCATCCTACGTGTCACGACTAACTGGTCGTGACATTCTCTCCCACTCAATTCATGCACGTCCTTGTGCATTTGGAGAACTCTTGACCTTCGAAGATTAGCCCAGATCCGTGTGCAACTACCTTGCATACTCATCTTCCTCGTCTCCAAAGGGGAGACCCACTTGCGAAAACCCCCAGGTGGCGAAAGGGTGCGGGTGTTGCGTGAGTTTGTCGGACCAGCATTGTGTGGGCGTGAGCACTTGGTGAAGTTCATTGTAGATTTCTGCCTAGGCATCCTTGAAGTGTTGAGGACCCAGTTGCGACCACCCACGTGCCTAGGGTGCAAGCATGACGAGAGCTCTTCCGCTTATTCGTCCGGAATCACAATTGGCAATACAGTGTGCACGATTGTCTTTAATACCACTCTGTCATGGGGTCAGAGTCTTGGCGCAGGGACTACCCCGTGCGGCACACCGGGACTCCCGCACTCCCGAGGTTAAGCCATGTTCAATCTCAATCCTCACTGGTTTCGCCCTCTCGTGGGCTAATCAGGGGAGCAGGGACAACTCCCAACCAGTGTGGTGCTCAGGATGATACGTCATCCTTCATAGTCAAGTCTTAGACTGACGATAAGCTCCCCAAACTTAATTGGGTCAGCATACCTAACTTAAGATAGACGCAACACCTGCGACACGTACTCACACCTTTTACTACCCCGCTACCCAAGGTTTTAATCCACCAAAAAGCATCTTGTGCATCCTGCGTTGTCACGACTAACGGATTGTGACACATAGAAAAGGTGGTTTAACATTTTGGACAAATCTTGACTTGGAAGGCCAAAAGCAACTCCTCTACATATCCAATTTTAAAACACATATGGAAGCCTTAGAAGCAACCGTCTGGAAATCTTTGTGTTCCACTTCTTCTATTTACACATAGAAAAAAAAATTAGGAATGAGTGGAAATTGAACCTAATTATGATAATAATTATTTCAATTGATGAGACTTAAGAATTAAATCATCAATTACATTTCAAGTTGTAATAAAGAAAATTATTATCATCATCAATGAGAGATGTTATAGAAGTTACTACTCATTGAGACGCCACACTATAAATAGAGGAGAGAACAACTTGAGAAGGTATGCTCTACTCTCCACACATACAAATACTCTGCTAAAATCAATACTGACTTAAGCATCGGAGACTTCCTCCAGTAGCATACCGACCTCAATTCGGAAGATTTATGTCGACTTATCTTTAGGTTTGCATGTAACTCCTTTCATCTATGAGTGATCTAATCATACAAGGAATCTCTCGATTATCCACGCATGAATCAATGTCAAATCAATGTGGATCCAAAACCAATTCAACAATAACCATAATAAATCATAGATGAATCATCAATCTTTGAATAAATGAATGAAATAACACAATCCCAATCACAAATATGTCATAGGGTTCATCACATCTAGATGCATCAAAAGAATTAGTTCATGATCAAAGAGAATAATACAACAAGATTCAAAGAAAACCTAGAGAGAGAAAGAGAACACATGATGAGATCTTCCAATCCTTTTGGGTAATCTTCTTGATCTTGATGTAAATTCCACTTTGGGAGCAATCTCTTACTAAAACCCCATGATTTTCCTCTCAAAGAGTCGTTCTTTTGATGTACAATGGAGGCCCCTTTTGCTAGGTTTCGTTTCAAGGCTTAAAAGACTTGAAATTGTGCATTCTGGTAAGACACTGTAAATTACACGCCCTTGTAATAATTTTTATGTTCATGTCTTTACTAAAATTCGTGTTTTTACGGTCCAGAACATGGCATGGACACATCCACGACCGTGTCTTCATCTATACGACCGTGCCTTGTTCCGAAAGCCTAAAAAATCATCGTTTAAGCGTCGTTTTGTCTCGTTTCCATCGATCTCCATCAAAGCATCATTAATCAACCTGAGAAACACAATTCCAAACATAAAAGTACCAAAACTTATGATAAACGCTCAAATTATATACAAAAACAATATAAAAGTTAACACCACAATATGCATAAATCGACATTTATCAAAATACCTCACACATAAACTTTTGCTTGTCCTCAAGCAAACAAAGAGGTAAGATAAGGGTAACAAAGCATTCTAACCAACCTCTCAATGAAAGGGCATAGGGTTTCATATTATGTGCTAACAAAATAAATTGGATAATGGAGAATATAGGCTATGCATAGGGTACTAGTTGACTTGAATTGACTCTCGAAACCATACACAAGTCAAGCTCCATAGCCAAATTAACTGATTTGATTTGACAACCCCTCTAACACATTAATTCAGTTAACATATGTGATATTCAACACTTTGGGAAACAATTAAACTAAACTTTACAGACTTATATAGATTCAATCATTTTAATGACTTGCATTGCTACAAACACAGTTAGTAAATATCGAGTTTGACTTTGTGCTTCTTTTTTTTTTTGCACCTATTTCAGTTTCCACCACTTAAGATATTTCGTTTGACGTGAAAACTGCTCATTAGTGATGAGTGCTCTCGGTTAGTTAGAATACCCTCATAGCAGTGCTTTGCACACTCATATCCAAAGACAGCGAAGTAGGTGTCGAATCCCATTTAATTGTCCCGGTTTAGGTTCAAGTAAGTCAAGAGCAACCTTTTTTTTTTTGTATTCATTCATTCATTCAAAAATTATGCCCACATTCATTTAAAATTAACCTTTTCATTATAAAACGAGTCATAAAGGTGGAAAAGCCAAAACGAAAAAATTGATTACAAGCTACAAACTAGTGCAAATTCAAGATATGCAATTCTAACCTCCCAGTAAAATATTCTCAGCTATTCAACCCATTTACATTATCACATAACATACATCCTACAACCATAATATCAAGAACTTGATCAAAAAATTTATATCCTCTTAAACCCCTACCCCCACTTAAACGGTGCATTGTCCCCAATACACAAAATGAACAAGCATTAACAATAAAAATAGTGAGGTAAAGAACGAAAAGAACAAGTTCTAGGACTTCCCTGAAAATGGATCGATCTTAATGATTGTTTGCGTGAATTCAATCGAAATATTGTTGGAGCCTTGCAAAATAACACAACCAAAACACAAGTGACAGAAACAAAACAAAACAAAATAAAACACAACAAATAAAAGAAATCATATGCCATTGAATCTAGCATTTGATTACATAATAAAACATGAAATCAGAGTTTTTAAGTGCTAGAAAATGAAGAGAAAAAGTGGTGGGAAGCAATTGAGGGGGTTTGCTTATGAAGTTGGAAGATGAAAATGATCAAATTGGGTGCAGAAAGAGTGAGACACTGCCAAAATACTCAAGACACGGCCTGGACCCTTCAAGACACGACCAAGACACTCCAGGCTATGTTTTGAAGCAATTTGGTCGTGTCAATGGCCATGGGCGTGTTTTGGACTGTGTAACTCACTATTTGACTAAAAAATGTACCTCTTTTGATCTTCTAACTCTCCAACTGTCTTACCTCGAGTTTGGATGCCCCAGAATGACTCCATAGGCCCCAAAGACTCATCTTAGCACCTACAAATTCCTCAATTCACAAAACATTTGCATTCAACTCAATCACAACACAAAAACACCGTTAAACGTCAACTTACACTAGAAAGTTTAGGCACATCAAAAAATAAAAACTAAAACACAAGTTCAGTAATACCAAATAACAAATCAAACAAAACATTAAAAGTTTGGGTTGCCTCCCAAGAAGCACTTCTTTAACATCATTAGCTAGACGTTGGTGGGTGAGGCTTATCACGAACGCTTGTATGCATGGCACGAAGCAGTCGCACCAACTCCACACCTTAGCTCATTGCATTGTTTCACCTCCTTGCTCTTAATGCATCATATGAGATGGCACTTCACTTTTGCTTTGTCTTTTGGTTAACCTTCTTAAGCGTCTCTTTCTTTAGTTTTTTCCTCCGAGTTTTCGGCCTCTTCTTCCTCACTTTAGGTACCGTTTCATGAATTTTGGGCACATCAATTGGATCTTCCTTGTTGGGTACTGTACCACATCAAACAAAACAACATCTTTAGTGGAAGAGTAACTATCATATTGGTGTTCAACCTTAGAATCCTTAATTTTAACATGATTAGTCCCGACTCTAAAGGTTAGCAGCTGATCATGCACATCAACAATGGACCTAGATGTTGCTAAAAATGGTCTTCCTAGGATCAATGGTATTTCTAGATTGCACTGCATGTCAAGAATCATAAAATCTACTGGAAACACCAATTATTGACCCTAACCAATATGTTCTCGACTATGTCTCTAGGATGCACAACAGATTTATTAGCTAATTGCACCGGCACCCTAGTTGGTGTGGGTTCTCTTAAATTTAATTTCTCATACAAATCAGAAGACGTCACATTCACACTAGCTCTTAAATTAGCCAATGCATCATCGACATGCAAACTACCAATATTAAGAAGGATAGAAAAGCTCTCTGGGTCTGTTAACTTCGCAGGTAGCTTAGGTGTTGGTTAACTGTACTCACGTCCTTCTTCCTTCTTTGCCTCGACCAAATGTTGTTGCTCCTCTGTTTCAATGGTCGGGTTCTTACTGACACAAATGGTTGTTTTTACTTGTTCCCTTCTAAAAAGTGTTGCAGGATAAGGAATCTGAGGTTTGTATTCACAAAGAACCCTTTTCGACTCTTCTTTGTGCTCCTCATGTGCTTCACTACTCTTCAAAGCCTTTTCTTCTGTGGTGATTTGACCACCCCAACTGATAAAAATAGCATGAACCTGCTTCCTAGGATTTGTTTCTGTGTTGCTCAGTAAAGAGGTCGGTTGTCTTTGTGATAGGAGTTTGGATATTTGACCAATTTGGTTCTCCATGTTATAGAGAGATGTTTCCTAATTTCGAATCAAAGCCCCTGATTTGACAAGGTTGACTCGATCTATATAAATCGCTTTTCAGAGGCCTCCACATACTTAGTCATTAGCTCCTCAAGATTAGGCTTTACCAGCTATTGTGGCTGCTGAAATCCCGGTGGAGAGTTGTGTTGTTGCCCTTGACCACCCCACGAAAACTTTGGATGGTTCCTCCATCCTGGGTTGTAAGTATTACTGTAGGGGTTGTTCTGAGGCCTATTTGTTTTACCTAAATAATTCACCGCTTCTTTACAATCTTGGATTCCCTTGCCTTCAACCGTTTCTCCACACACCACCTTAGCTGTTTGTTGTGCCATAGAAAATCCATCAATCTTCTTATTCAGAGCCTCAACCTGAATAGCCAAAGATGTTATTGCATCCACATCATATACCCCTGCTGACTTTGTTGGTTTAGAACATGATGTGTGCCACTGATAATTGTTCATAGACATCTCCTCTATCAAATCCTGAGCAACCTCGGGTGTCTTGTTATTCAATGTACCTCCAGCTGCAGCATCAATCATCTGTCTAGTATTGTGGTTCAAACCATTGTAAAAAGTCTAAACCTACAATCATGTCGGTAACCCATGATGTAGACATCATATCAATAACTCCTTAAACCTCTTCTAAGTATCATAGAGAGACTCTGACTCAAGCTGCACATAAGAGGATATGTCATTTTTTAGCTTGGCAGTCTTCACAGGTGGAAAGTACTTCAACAAGAATTTCTCTGCCATCTGATCCCACGTAGTAATAGAACCCTTAGGTAGTGAGTTCAACCACTGTTTTGCTCTAGCTCTAAGTGAGAATGTCAATCTGGTTGCATCATTGGTGGCCCCATTAATTTTGAATGTGTCACATATCTCCAAAAAGTTGGCCAAATGAGCATTTGGGTTCTCATCCTACAATCCATCAAACTGCACGAACTGTTGCACCATTTAAATAATGTTCGGCTTAATCCCAAATTTGTTGGCTGCAACAGTTGGTCTCACAATGCTAGACTCAGTCCCCATCAAATTCGGTCTAGAATAGTCTGACATAGTCTTAGGCTGGCCCATTGGATTTACTGGCCCTGCTCCATCGGCAGGTTGTCCTCCTACAACTTGATTATTCTACTCCATTGCTATCTCTCTTTCTTTGTTTATTTCCTCAGCCCTTTCTCTACGTCTATTTCTGAATGCCTACAATGCTATTCGTTCAATCTCATGGTCTGTTTCTACTACCTCAGAAGGATTGCCCCTGGTCATACACTATAGAAACATGCAAACTGACAGCAAAAACAACCCGAGCCTAATTCTGAAAAGACAGTTTAAAGCTAAATAACAATGGAAAAACAAAGAGAACAAAAAAATTAAAAGGAAATAAATTTAAAAAAGCAAGTAAAGTACATGGCTAAATTAACAAAGATTCAGCTTTTCTAATATCCTAGTCCTCGGCAACGACGCTAAAAACTTGGTATCGTCCAGCCTACGCCTACAGATTTAAGGCAAGTGCACTTATCGACTATAGTATGTGGATTTGAGTATCGACTGTCGTAATCCCACAGAGAATACAATTATTAGCTACTCATTATCTCTCTATTATCTAACCCACAATATTGAATGGAATGAATTGAATTAAAACTAAACAATTTGCAAACAAATGAACAAACAACGTATAGAAATTATCTCTCTATTATCTAACCCACAATATTGAATGGAATGAATTGAATTGAAACTAAACAATTTGCAAACAAATGAACAAACAACGTATAGAAAGGAATTAAACCTGGGCAATCGATGTAAAGATAGCACCTAGATGTTGAATCCCCATAGAACGATCTAAGCTAAGGTAATGTGTTCTCCAAACATTCATTGAACTAAATTCAACCGTGGGAATTCCTACGATATATTAACCTCTCTCTCGAGTTAGCTAACGTCTAACGATTAGGTTGATTAACTGGAATCTCTTCCTAATTAAAACCCTTACCGTTACTTTATCGTTTTGTGAATCCCACTATTAGGTTTGACCCTAATTCGGAGGATTTATGTCGACCTATCTCTAGGTTTGCATGCAACTCCTTCCAATTATGAATGATCTATTATACAAGGAATCTCTCGATTACCTATGCACGAATCAACAGTTGAATTGAAAGGCGTGCAACAATCAACTCAACATTTAAACAATAAACAATCATAACTGAATCTCAAATTCATAAATAGCAGAATGAATAACAATCCATCAATCACAAGAATAGTCTAGGATTCATCACATCTAAATGCTCAAAAGGTTTTGTTAATATCCTTAGAGAAAGAGACAACAAGATTAGAAGAAAACCTAGAGAAAGAAAGATAACCCATGATGAATCCTCTAATCTCCCGCTCGATTTCTTCGATCGTGAAGATAATTGAGTTCTCCCTCGAGTTCCCACATTTCCTAACCTTAGAACTAAGTCTTTTTTAGTCTGAATGTTGAATCCCCCTTTTGGTTTATCGTTTCACTCTTAAAAAGCCCGAAATAACCACTCTGGGCAAGACACGGCCTAAGCCACGATCGTGTCTTCCTTTGCCCATATCGTGTCTTGGATTTAAGTCACATTTTTGCACTTCAGGGCAAGACACGGACACAACCACGATCGTGTCTTGCATTGTACCGTCCGTGTCTTCATAAAACGTCAAGAAACATGCGTTTAAGGCATCACACGGTCACCTACCTCAATCCCACATCCATGTCTTACTGAATTGCGACCGTGTCTTGTCCCGAAAGCATCATAAATCATCGTTCAGGCTTCGTTTACACTTGCTTCCATTTTTTTCATCAAGACACCATTGCATGACCTGAAAAACACAACATGAACCATAAAAGTACCAAAACTTACGATAAATGTTCAATTTACATGTAACATAATATAGAAACGAAGATCAAAACATGTATAAATGGGCGTTTATCCGTGGACTCCACAAAATTATTGTCTTCCCAAGTTGGAAATGCTCTCTCAGTTTGGTTTTTGTGCCAAGTTGATTCAATGGGTTTGAGAGTGTATTTTAACAGTCCAATATTCAGTAATTATTAATGAGTAGACTACTCATTCCTTTCAACCTACTCATGGGATTCGTCAGGGGGATCCTCTGTCACCCTACCTCTTTCTCTTCCTTCAAGAAGCCCTTTCACGCTCCATCTTGGCTCACCACAAGGTTGGCTTGATCAAAGGGTATCAGATCACCCAATTTTGTCCTTTTATAACGTATCTTTTATTTGCGGATGATACATTGTTATTTGGAGTGGCAACTGTGGAAGAGGCCATGACTTTCAAATCTATTCTAGACTCCTTTTGCCAGGCTTCGGGTCAGGGGCTTAGCTTAGAGAAATCTTTCATTATTTTTTCTGAAAATACACCTAAAACTGTGAGAAAACAGATTTGTCATATTCTCCATATGCCAAGTGCAGAACCAGGTCACACTTATTTGGGTTTGCCAACGGATGGGAGTAGAAGTAAGTTAAAGGACTTGGATTATCTTAAGAACAAGATTGAGAAGAAAATATCCTCCTGGAAGGAGAAAAATCTTTCCCAATCGGGTAGAGAAGTCATGATTAAAGTTGTCCTCCCAGCGATTCCTCCATATACAATGTCTTGTTTCATACTCCCTAAAACTTTCACAGATTGGGTTGATTTCAAACTGGTTCAATTTTGGTAGGGAAATTATGGCACCAATAGGAAGGTTCATTTGGTGAGGGAGGACCTCCTTTTCACACCAAAACAAGAGGGAGGTATGGGATTCATACATGCTGAACGGAAGAATCTTGCTTTGGTAGGCAAGCAGAGCTAGAGACTCCTTAAAAACTAAATGAATTGTGGGTGAAGGTTATAAAAGGGATTTAATTTCCTCACAATGACTTCTTGTCAGCTACCAATGGCTCAAGTCCTTCTTGGGTGTGGAAGAGCCTTTTAAAAGAAAGGGAGGTCTTAAACTTGGGTTTGCAGTGGAATGTGGTAAACGACAACAATATATTGGCCTGGGACACTCCTTGGATTCCAGATATGCCTTATTTCAAACTAGTATCTCAACCACCTCCTAGCAGAAGCAATTGTAAGGTTCGTGATTTTATAAAATAAGAGGGATTCGGTTGGTATATGTCTTTGCTTCACACATTATTATCTGATTTTGAATGCATGTCCATTGAAACAATTCAAGTGGCCATTTCAGAGGGTAGAAGGGTGGACCGTGTTTTCGTGGCATTTCACTTAGGATGGAAGATATACAACCAACTCGGGTTATAAGATCCTCCGACAGAGGCAATGGCTTTTGAAAGAACATTATGCTAGGCCATCTTCGATAATCGATTCTAATTGGAAGCATTTAAGGAAACTGAGAGTACAACCAAAGATTAAAAAATTTATTTGGACGTGCTTGATGGATAGTCTTCCCACATACACTAAATTATATAGAATTAACTGTTTTTCTTCTCCATTATGTCCAGTTTGTGGTTTGGAACCAGAATGCTTAACTCACATGCTTTTCTGGTGTGATCATGCCAAAGCAACTTGGTGGGCATCCCCATTATCTCTCGGGTTTGATAGTTATCACAGTGTATCTTTTAGAGGATGGTGGAAAGAGGTGGTCTCGGGAACTAATAGCCCTTTGGAGGATAGCATTATTCTTATTGCTCATATATGTTGGTCTATTTGGAAAAGTAGAAATGATTGTATTTATAATCAGTATTCTTCTAATCCTTTGGATGTTGTCTACAGGGCTACTCTTGGTACTTATGAACAGATCTCTTGTCATTCTTTGGGTATTCGATATTTTTTTGTTGTGATGGCCACTGTCCGACAGCTTCTATCTTGGCCTAAACCCCTTTTAGGCTCTTTAGCTATTAATGTTGATGTGGCTTGGAATTCGACTTCCTTAACAGCTGGTTGTGCTGCTATTTGTCGTGATTCCAATGGTATAATAAGGGAGGTCCATATGTGGAGATTCAAATGCAGATTAGCATTGGCAGCTGAGGCAAATGCCATTTTGGGTGGTCTTCTTGATTGTGAAACTGCCGGTATTTTCTAGCATTTTTGTCCAATATGATGCTGCAGTTTTAGCTCATTTCTTTCAAGACAAAACGATTCTATCCCCTAGGAGATTGATACCAGTTTCACAGACATCTTCAACATTATTCAAAATGTGGGTTCTGTAGAATTTCAGTGTATTTCTCGCTCGGTAAATAGACCGTGAGACTGGGTTTCCAAATTTTGCTTAGCTAATGGTTGTTTTGCTCATTGAATTTTAAATCCCCCTCTCCATCTTGTTGTACTTTGTAACGGAGAGTTATCTAATTGAATACCATGAGATTATTGATGACCAATAAAAATAATGGGCAGATATCATAAAAATACATATCAATACAGTGAAAGAAAAAAATAAGGGAAATTCAAAATACTTTTAGTTCTTTTTCTTTCAATTCTTTCATAACACTTGCTCCTATTTTCATTAGCAACAAAGAAACCCAAACAAAGTGACGAAGTGTAAGAGTTTTATCTCTCGGCCATTCTTCCATATGGTTCATACATGAACATGAATTGCCAAAAAAAATGGCCTAATACATGTGAACTCCTATGAACTTGTATTGATCGTGCAATTTACGTCCTAAACCTTGAAAATGCTTACAAATTCCTTCGAACTTGAAAAAATCACTATTGTTACCCCTCAAACGTGACCGTTTAACACCGACCAAGATGACTGGGCATTGACGTGGTAGAGCACGTGGATAAACACATTGGGAAGCTCGTGAGACGTTCAATTTAGTTGATATGGAACGTATTGTTCCGCTACGTCAGCAATGCCACATTACCTAATTGACATGTCATCCATATTTCTCTTACAATCCCAACAACGATAGAAAAATTAGTTATAACATGATATGGCATATGAGCTAATTGACCTTGATCAATTAGCCACCCATCTCTCAAATCCAACACCTATCACCATCACCCATTAACAACTATGTCCCTCTACCTTCATCTTTGCATTGGTTTCGTCTTCATCTAACCGGCCACCACACGAAAATGTAGTAAACCACAAACATCAATCTCTTAGACTCCATCTCCATTCGTTTGAATTTGCATCATTACAAAAGCATCGACCCATTTCAAGTAACTTAAAGAAATATGTTTCGATTTATAAATAAATTCAACTAAAAATTGAATTGACACAATAAATATTTTTAAATCGTATAACAAAATTAAATTGTTCAAACTAATAAAATCTCTTGATATGACAAAACTAAAGAAAAAAATTGTTCAATTTGTTCAAATCTCCAAAGATGAAAAATTTGAGAAAAAATACGGTTCAATCGAATCTTCTGTCGTGAAACTACTCTGCACGATTGTTGCTTCATATAATGGCAATTTGGTTTCTTCTCACAAAAACCCAGATTTTGGGTTCACTTCCACCACCTCCAAGTCTCAACGTCCTCCTCTAAACAATCTTATCCACTATAACATGAGTGCAATTTTGGTTATACTTGTTAGCTTCAACTCTGCCTCCACCAACAAGCTTTGATCGTACCTACAAATTAAATTAAATAAATTAAAGCAATAGCGAGACCGAGACAGAGGCCACCGATTTTGTATTTCTGGTGAAGAGAGAACCTCACGTTCGGTGAGGGGTTGAAGCCGAAGAGAACGAAACAGAGGTAAAGAAATTACGTGGAATGAGAACTGTGTTCCTACATCGAATCCAACTCATCTCACAAGTAAGAGAACAAATCATCAGCAACTCCTAACTCACACAGAGAGAAATCGAGAGAGAAGGAGAGGGAAACCAGATTTACTTCTGACCAGATCCCTAATTTTCAAATAACAAAAACCAATACCCAGTGAGAGCCAAATTTTTAAATGAGATAGATAGATGGTGGCGGTGGAAAACCTAGAGAGTAAGAAAGAGATGAATGGGTAAGTGAGAGAGAGATGACAACAACGAAGATGAGGAGTGAGGAACAATGTTGGTCTAAAGGGTTGGTTTTGGTTAGGTGGGTTTAATGGTTCAATAACTGGGTTTTCGGTTCGGTTAAGAATTAGGGTTTAATGGTCCATGTGGCTCATCTTTTATTTTCTACGCTGGCATTTAAAAATCCACGTCATACGCCTGAGAGACAACCACTTTGACTTGGTGTTAAACGGTCACGTTTGAGATGTAACAATAGTGAGTTTTGCAAATTTTAGGGGATTTGTAAGTATTCTCGAAGTTCAGGGGGTAAATTGCACGATCAATACAAGTTCAAGGGAGTTCACGTGTATTAGGCCAAAAAAAATATGTGAACACGTATTCCTCCTTGGTTATTGATACAAGTGGGTAATCCTCCTCCTCATGATCATCCATTTTATCAAATTAATCCTTATTAAACTCTTCAACCATTTCTTTGGAAGAATTTTCTAGATGGGAAATATCATTCATTAAACTATCCTAGAGGAAGGTTTCCTCTCATTTTTAATGTTGTGAGTAATCTGACCAAGGAAGGAGGGAGACCGGGACTATTGGGGGCACGTGCCCCCACTTGCCGCCTGCCGGAACCCTTTATTAGGGCGTTCCTTCGGCTTCGTCCCTGCAGGGTGCCCCCTCTCACTTACAGGTGAGAGGGGGCACCATTGGAGGTCGGGGGAGAGCTCCGCCATTGTAGCTATGGCTTCCATTGAAATAAACCAATAGTTGGGTTTGACTTCGACAAAAACGGGGGTTGAGAACATGTTAGAGAAAGAGAGAAGAAGAAGGAAGTTGTTGGAAGCTGCTGCTGCTAGTGGTGGTGCTGGTGGTGGTGGAGGATGAGATTAGTTAGTGAGAGTGGTGGGGAAGAAAGAGAGCATGGTGAGGAGTGAGAGGGGAAGAAAGAGCACGGTGAGAAGATGGGCCACATGATTCCAGTTCCAACTTTCTTTTTTAACTTTTTTCTTTTGTATATTTTTTAAGGATTGAGTTTTTTCACTTCTTTATATCTTCAACTTTTATATGATTAACCAAAATAATGTTCACTTGATTATATATTTTTTTATATGATTAACCAAAATAATGTTCACTTGTTTATATATTTTCTAAAAAGTGAGTTTTTTTTTTCTTCTTCATTCTCAAAACTGAAAGTTGTTTGTAAGTTGGTGTAAACTGAAAAAATAATAAAATCTAAAAAATGAACTAAATGCTTTATGTCATTTTGTAAATTACATTACATTATTAGATTGTTATAAATTTATTATTTTATTTTAATCACCTAGAAGCAGAATTTATGAAAATATATGATCATTAATTAGGTGTTGAGACTTTATAATCATTTAGAGAATATATTTACTTATTGGCACATATTTTTTTTTAAAGAAGTGTAAAGTGAAATGGTGTCGTTTCTCTTTATTGTTTAAAACATAACAATAATAAGGTTAAAGCATTGGGTGTATCGGTTTATTGAGTTGGCGTTGGTTTTGCCTATTGCAACCGCTAGTGTTGAGAGAACTTTTTTGTCTACGAAAATTATCAAGACGGATTTGTGAAACAAGATAGAGATGATTTTATCAATGATTGTATGATGTGTTATGTCAAGAAAAAGATATTTTTTTAAAATTGAAAAATGAAGTCATTTTAAATTATTTTCAGAACATGAAAAATCGTAGAAATTATTGCTAACTAAAAATTAGTATTTTTACTCTTCTTTTCAATTGAATTTGAACTTTGTAGAGCTTAAATTTTATTTAATAATTATAAGTAGGTCTAATTTTCTTTATTATATATTAAAATTGTGTCCTAGACAAAAAAAAATTTTGGCATCGTCTTTGAATGTAACTCATTGATGGTGGACCATTTGTACTTAACTTTCTTGTTGATTCATGGTTCTAATATCGCACGACGTTGGGATCATGAGCCTTGTTAATAGTAATAGGAAATGAAGTCGTCGTTGTTCTTTAAACGCGGCTTGGACAATAGGTTAGGCAAAGAGAAAGAGTGTATAACAATTGTTTTCTTAACAATAGTTTTGTAGGGCTAATCAAAATCTAGTGAACCAATCAATTCACCTGAAAAATCGAACTGAAACGAAATGTTTGGTTAACCGAAAGATTGATTCGGTTTTGGATTACGTCTTTGCAAAATCAAAGGGTTATGTTTGGTTGGTGGTTTTGAAGTTTAAGGCTATGTTTGGTATGGGGTAACTTAACAGGGAGACAAAAGCGTTTGAGGGAAGATAATGACCTAGGCTTGTTTGGTTTGCATTATGTGGTACACTTCCTGAGTTGCTCTGTAATAACCTTCCTAGTTGTAAAATGACCATATCATCCATCTTTTTTGTTACTTCTGAGTTCTGACCCTCTCTTCCACGTTTTTTTTATCAAGCTTTGATTATGGCCCTCTTGAAAATGATCCATCCCATGAAAGAATTTTTATTTAAATAGTATTCTAGGTTTGGTAAAAATTTAAATGCAAAATTAAATTTTCAATTATTCATCATCACTTTTAAGAAAAGAATTTATCAAAATATTCTAAAATAATAATAATTCTTTAAATTAATTATAATATTATTGTATTTTTTTCAAGGATATTATGGTCTTTAATTAATAAAAAAATTACATTACGCTCCTTTCTCAGGAAATATATTTTCATATCAAATACATAAAAATCACACTTTCCCAGTAATTAATTTCTTAGGTAATATATTTCCCAATAATTAACTTCTTGAGAATTTCTATAATCATACCAAATGAAGCCTAAAAAAACACCAAACCTAAAACTTACCGAGAAACCGACCAACTTTATATTAATTCTTAATATATATACCCTATATGCATACCCAACCCTAATTTTTCTAAACCTAGCCGGCCTTTCTGTCAAAAAAAAAACCCTACCCGCCCTTCAACCTTAACCACTATACTTTTCTTCTTTTTTCTTTGTTTGTCTATATGGAAATCAATAAATGATTTTTTTTAACGAAATAGAATTTCATTAATAATCAATGGTCGAATACATACTATAAATCCATCTATTCAAATCAAACTAATTCGTTGAATGAAATAGTTCGAACTGCAACTTAATCATTTTTCTTCTAATTCATCGCCTAAATCAAATAGGGCCTCTCATTATTTTTATAGTTGTTTTCTATCAGATTTGAATCCAAAGCCTGACATATAAATTTTTACTTGTTTACAAGTTGAACCACTCTCATAGCCTCTCATTAGCCACACATTTGAGAACTTGTTGCTCCTGCCCAACCAGAATAGTCGCTGACCCGGAAAAGGGTTCGTGTTGTGTTGTATTGTATCAGTTGTGATGCGGCCGCCGCCGGGCTGTACTATATGCCGTCACTCTAATGGGTGGCTTTTGGATGTTCATATGTAGAAGCATTTTGCAGATCTGCTTTGGTCGCTGAAGCGCATGCCATCAGAGATGCGCCTTGTTATTCACAAAGCTTCAGAATTTTGGAAGCACCATCATCCAATTTGATGCAATGGTCTTGAAAATTTAAAATATCCATGTGGAAGCATCATAGCTATTGACTATTGTAGTCATACAGCACTGAGTAGAGTAAGATCCAAGTGTCTGAAAATCACAATTCTTAGGAAGATAACTAAATGGAAGGTTTTTTTTTCAACTGAGTTAGTGAAATAACTATGTTAATGTTACCACAAAAAGATAAATTAATTAAGAGGCAAAAAAGCAAGAGACTTGTAGGGTACATTCTTCAGTTTGTCCTCAAAAGGATGCATTGCCGCACTATTGTCGCCATCATAAATATTTATATGCACAAATTGTAATTCATATTCCTACAAAAACTAAATTTCCCTTAAAATGAAGTGATTCCAAATAGAGACCGGATTAAGAAGCAATAACCAAAACCAAATAAGAAAAAAAAAAAGTAAAATGAGGGATTTTGTTATCTACTGCACCCGTAAAATGTCACCTAGGTCCCGACAATTCTACCGCATGGAGATTCTCCGTTGAGTCAAGGATCCATTCCGAGTTACGAGATGGGGCCAGATCCACTTCCTGCCGCACTACCTCTACCTTCTTCCATTCTTCCCATCTTTCAGCTAGGCCATCACCCTCCAGCATTCTTACAACCTCTGACATCTTCGGCCGATCCATGGGGGAGCTCTGCGTGCAGAGCAATGCGACTTGAATCAGTTGTTCTACTTCTGCCTCAACATAGTTGTTCTGCAGGTCAGGATCAACTAGCATTTCCAACTTCTTCTCTTTCAGAAGTGCTTTTACCTGTCAAATA
>CAODLS011684540.1:0-13204 GCA_948243855.1 Flueggea neowawraea | reverse complement strand
ATCGGATAGTGCCCTGAAATGGACAATGCTGACTGCTGAGGAGCGTCTCCAGATAACCATCCCAACACAACTCCAAAATGAGCTTCTTAATATCCAGCAATCTAGCTTGCTTCAAACCAATAAACACACGCTGCAGTTCTGCTTAGATGCCATGGTATGCCCAGTGGCAAATGCTCTAATAAACCTGCCAGAACTGTCCCAAAATACACCCCCTCCACCAGCAGAAGCTGGGTTTCCATGAGCAGAGCCGTCGGTGTTTAGTTTAGTCCAATCTTCAGGTGGCATTCTCCATCCAATCAAAGATTTTTACGCTACTTGGCTCTCCCAGTTGGTGCTTTCGAATGGCAGCAATGTGCAAGTATTCTCTAGCTCTATGGACAATAAAATCAGCTTTATTCAAAGGAGAGGAGCTTGAATTAGAGAATACCTTCTCCTTTCGCCACCGCCATATCCACCACATAGCATTAGCAAACACAGCTGCTGCTTCAACGTTGTCTGTGATGTTGGACTTATCCATTCCTCCAACGTTTAAGTGCGGAGGAGTAATATTGGCAAATGAACTTAATTAATTCCATACCACTGAAGCAGCTGGACAGTCCCTTAATAAGTGTAATGTGATTTCTTCATGATGAGAGCAAAGTTGACATGCTCGGGATTGAGCGAGTTGTTGCTTCACCCGATTGACATTACATCATGAATTGAGTCATGAAACACCAACCAAGTAAACATGTGAGAACACATGCTCATGGTCTCCGACTCGACAGGTGCATTAAACAGTGAAGCTGGCTTTAATGGACCACTGTTATAACGCATATGCAATCCTAGTAAGCATTCTTCATATGGTTCAACAAACATAAGCTAATATGCAAATAGATGATTCGATTAACCTTATTAAATCATTTGGCAAAGAACTCAACTGAGTTTCATACTTAAAACTCTCTTCTGATACCACCATTGCACAATTTGGACGGATTATTTGCTTTGGAGGCAACTTATCACAACGCAAGTGAAAAGCAATGCTAGACCATTTCTCCCCCAACTAATCGAGCACTACATTCAGTTTGGTAACCTTTTTTTAACACTACACATACAGGGGATATAAATTACCCATCCAACTTAAAATTCACAGGACTCTGTTGGTTCAAAAGTTCAGGTGATAGGGCTTGCCTCACTCATTATCGTGGTGAATGTTAACCTTCTGTCGTTGATATAAATTGTTTATAGCCGCCTCATCTTTACTGCGGCTCTTCTCAGATTAGCTGGAGGATCTGAACCAGTAACAGCATCTATTGCACTGCAGAATACCAAATAAACAATGGATTTATTTCACTATAATCATCAACCCTCGATAAGGCAGGAAATACAATAGAAGCTTGGAAAATTACAAAGGACCAGAAATGACATACTTTGGAGAACCAGAAGGTTCCGCAGTTGAGTCATTTATAGTTGCATTGCCAATATACTGGACTAAAATCAAACCACCATCTGTTGTTTCTGCTGACACAGGAGATTCTGGAAATTTTCTGGAATTAGACTTAGGGCTTGCTTGGTTGGGGTAAGTTGGTGAGGAAGGTGCAACTTCCCGGGAAATCCAGAAATTTTTTTTGCTTGGTTGAACAAAAGAAGTTGAACTTACCGAGAAACTAGATGCTTGACTTCCCCTTAATCTCAGGAAGTAACTTTCTGAGGGGAGGGTAAGTAAGTTCAACTCGCTTAGTTGAAATAATTGCATTTACGAATATATCCTTAAAATATTACTTACTTAAGAATTTCTATTTATTTCTAATTTTTTAATCATTTCATAAATATATTTTTTTGATTATTTTATATAGATAAATTTTTATAAAAGTTTTAAAAAATATTTTATATGAAATGTTATATATGAAATATTTTTATTTAATTAAATAAATATATTTTTTTCAAATTTTAAAAAAAAATTATCTTCGTTATAAATTTGTATGAACCATTAACTATAATTTTAATGCTCATTGGAGATATATTTTCGTAATAAAATAAATATTATTTATTTATTTGTATTATTAATTTAAATTTAATAATACTAAGGGTATTAGTTAAGAAAGATGCTCTGCAGAAAGATGTTCAGAAGGTCGCTCCAATTCGCAGAATGACCTGGAAGCCTGTTCGCTTTAATTTATGAAGATTTTTTATTGGAATTGTCGGGGTTTCGGAAATGCGGAAACACAGAGAGTTCTTTGGAATTACTGTTGTCAGTATTCTCCAGATCTTGTTTGTCTTGCTGAGCCTATGGTTGAGCTGAGTTCTATTGCTGCACGGTTTTGGAGCTCTTTGAAACTGGAATTCGTGGGTTCTAACTCCAAACCACTACCTTCCATTTGGGTTTTCCGTAGTTCCACTTTTTTTAATATCATGGAATGTCATTCGTCTGAGCATTTTGTTTCTATTGAATTTACATCTTAAAATATTATGCATCAAATTAATTTTGTTTATGCCAGTCTTTGGTGTAACAGGAGGTGTATGTTGTGGGATTCTTTACAAAATGATTTGCCCTCTGCGCCAGCTTTTTGGGCTGCAATAAGGGACTTTAATGTTGCTTTGGGGGCTCATGAGAAGTTCGGTCCTCCTCCAGCCATGCGGCCTTGCTCCAATTTTTGGTCTTTTATAGAGCACTGTAATCTTTCCGAGGTGGCTACGCATGGTGCTTTCTTCACCTGGAGTAAAGGTGGATCCTCTAGACATCGTACTAAGTGTAAGCTAGATAGGGCTTTATGTTCTATGGATTTCATGGCTTTTTGGAGTTGTTTGCACTGTAATGTTCTTCCTCGGCATTACTCTAATCACAGTCCTCTTTTGCTCTCTTGTGCACAATCCAATCGAGTGTTTAAGCCTATGTTTCGCTTTCAGTCAATGTGTTTTCTCATCCAGAACTTCGCGACTTCATTACTAAGACTTGGCAGAATTGTATTGTTACTGGGGACCCTATGAACATTCTGACTAGCAAGCTTCGTGCACTCCGCAGTAGTTTAAGAGTGTGGAATAAATCTGTATTTGGCAATTTGCATGCAAATGTTGCTTCTGCCCAGTCTCAGTTAGCAGTCATTCAACAACAAATCTCTTTGCAAGGTCTGTCTGAGGATTTACGTAAGCAGGAACTAGAGGCTCATTCATCTCTGGATTTTTGTCTAAAACAGCATGAGTTATTTTATCGAGATAGAAGCCGGGCCAAGTGGTTAAGTGCAGAAGATCGTAACACGTCTTTTTTCCATGCGAGTTATGCACGTCGTAAGGCGAAAAGTGGGTATCTTTGCTTTGAAGGTAAATGGTGAGTTAATTTTTAATCCAGTATCCATTCAAGAGCACATTTTGGATTATTATTCTAGCCTTTTTACTAAGGATGTGCATGTGACATCTGCTTTGTCTACAATTGCTGAGGTTATCCCTAATGTTTTGACGGAGGAGGAGAATTTCACCCTTCAACGTGCTCCCTCTAAGGATGATGTGAAGGCCATGGTCTTCGCAATGGATGCTGATAGCGCTCCCCGGCCATATGGTTTCACTGGGCTTTTTTCGCACTTACTGGGATGTCGTTAAAAAAGAGGTTTGTGCAGCATTAATTAGCTTCTTTAACGCTATCCGAATTTTAGGTGGGTGGAACTCTAGTAATATGGTTCTTATTCCGAAGACCCCAGAAGCTGATGACATTACGGTTTTTCGCCAGATCATTCTGAGTAACTTCATCTTCAAGGTTGTTGGCCCAAAATGACAATTTAAGAGAAGAGTGAATTGAATTTTTGATTTTTAAAATTTGTTTAAAAACATTTTTATAATTATTAAAATATTCAAAATAAATAAAAGCAAAGTAAGAATAATTTATCAAATTCACACAAATAATAATCTAGAGAGAGAAGAGATAGAGAAATCAAATCTGTGATGTATAGTTGTTCGACCCTGTTGGCCTACGTCCACTCATCAAGCTTCCCCTTGAGAATTTGAATTCACTATGATTCTTGCTTCAATAGGTGCAAGATTAAACTTCTACAAACTCTTGCTTCAATAGGTGCAAGATTAAACCTCTACAAATATAACCCTTGTTTTCTAGACAAACAAAAAAACTATTCATCTCTCAAATACAAAGATATGATTGACAATGAAGAACGAAATCAATAATGAACACTCTCAATAAATAATCAATTTGCAAGTAAAAATCACTCTTGAGAGGTATGTGAATGATTTGCAAGTTTGAGCAAGAGAAAGCTTGATGTTGTTGTAAGATGTTTGCAAGTGATGAACCACAACTTCTCTGATGTGTCTTGAGGTTATTTATAGATTTGCAACTTGATATAGCCGTTGGAGGATTGAATGTAGCCGCTGTGAGATAAAGCAACCCCGCTTTTGATGTTCTGACATAGTATATAACTTGAGTAAGTGTTCCTCTAACTCGAGTTATCCGTTAAGAGCATCACGACTGTAAAGTCAATAACTCGAGTTATCCATTCTACTAACTCGAGTTATCGATGAATATGACCATTGGGACAGCTGACCTCCGACATTTGAATTCTGCTCTTGTCTTTTTGCCGCCAAGGGTTTACTCGAGTTAGGCAATTGATTTACTCTAGTTAGCTCTTCATCTTCAAGTTGCTCGAGTAATAAAGTGAGACGAAGATGTACATTAATTAGACTTTCGTGATATTAATTTCTTCCTTATTAATTATGTATTCTTAATTTCTTTTATTGTTTTATTTAACTGTTCTGTTCGACCTTTCACAACCAATTCACATCTTTATTTTTACAATTATTTTCTGTAATTAGATAAGTTTTTACCAGTCTCTGTAGATTCGACTATGCTTGCCATTGTATTCAACTATTGCTTATTTCAGGCTTAAAGTAGGAATTTAAATTTGTTGGTTTCAACACTCATCAAGCACATCCAAAGAAGAGGGAGAACTGCTGAAGATAGTTGATAGACTTTCCTCTGTAATTTGCTCAATATCTTCAGCAGTGTACAGTTCCTCTTTCAAAACTTCCTACAACAATGAAGGAAGGGTGATGATTGTGATTCAAAAATGATATATGCTAAAGCATGCGTATCAAAGCATTCTAATAAAAAGCCATTCAACATCATTATATTAGGGAATAACCATGCTACAATACAGAAATTAAAAACAAAAGCGCAGAGTAATATATACCTTCACAGCAAGCCCAGGGTCAGAAAAACCATGGCTGCCAGCAAATGATACACACAACCCTTCAACATCAGAAAGAGTTTTGACTTTTGAAATTGCCTCTTTTGGTTTCATTCCCAGCTTTATCCCAAGTATAATCTAAGAATTCAGTGCTAATAAATTGAGGACATTTCAACAAATAAAAGGTAAAGTAGAAATATCTTTCTTTAAGGAAAAATCATACTTACAGCTGCTAATCGACACTCAACAACTCTGTTATTGTAATTGGTAGCAGCAGTAACCGCTTTTTGAGACTCTGCCAATGAATGAGCTTTAATAAATGTCCCACCATCAGGAAGTTGGACATCCATGGCACGAATAGGGTTAAAATGAATAAGCTCTGCAAATCCTGGTTTTGCCATGATAGATATTGCCTACAAAGTTTTAAAAAAATCCTAAGAAATATAGGGCATTAAAAGCATAATGAAAACGGGCAGTCCACAACCACAAACCATAGAAACCTATGCCAAAGGTACATTCCAGAAAACTAATACAACAAGAAGGAAAATATTTTCACGGTTGGTGACCCAATACAATCAAATAGTAAGAAAGAATATGGGAATTTGATGTAACCTGGTCCATTCCTCCAGATTGTGTTCCAATATGCCTTTCACACTCACATGTCAGTTGCGCAAGTTCTTCTTGATAAAGAGGAAATAAGTGTTGGACGATTACATTAATTGAAATATCAGCTCTAGTGATCTTAGAGGACAAAAATATATAAATATATCAGGATCAACCGAATGTCACTCCTCATCATAGCAAATAAAGGACGCCAATGCAAAAAACTACATACCTTCTGAAAGTTCACACCGAAAGCAGCCATAATAGCAATGGTAGAAGAACAAACAAATGCCGCAGAGCTTGATAGACCAGAACCTATATTAACCAAACAAAAAAAGGAGTTAATAATTAACATTCACTTTACAGTAATAACTATTCGAAAAGATCAAAACTTTAATGAAAAAAAGTTTCACCTGTTGGCACAGTTCCATCAACAACAATGTCAAGACCCACCGGCTCACCAACATCAACTCCTCTGGATTTAGTATATTCATAAAACCCTTTGTATCTGCAAACATAATAACTTTTTTCCTAAATATTTACCTAAAAAATAACCAAAATTACTGAAAAACAATTGAAAAAAATACTGAAATTCGATACCCACCCACAGATGAAATAATGGCCCCATCTATGGTTATTCAAGTCAATTTCCTGATCAGGCTTAGCTGGATACGTACACAATGGGTATTTACTGTCATTAACGTCCGCAATTCTTATCAACTTCTCAGCCTCTCCGGCGTCGTGTTTACGGATAGCGACGATTGTGTCTTGGCGTATAGCCATGGGCAACACCGAGTAACCCTCATAGTCTATGTGTTCTCCAATCAAATTCACTCTCCCTACACGTCACCGCCACAATTTCACTTACAAATCAATTACACTCAAATTTCTTTTTTGAGGTGAGAGCGATAATTTACCTGGAGATCGAGCGTAGACTTCCGGAGGGTGACCAAAAACTTCGATGAATTTGGATTTCAATCTGTCGAAACGAAGCTGCGCTTCTTCTAGTAGAGATCCTTCGCCGTAAACCGGTTCGAGAGAGGTGAACATTGGGATTGCCTTTACTCTCTAGATTTTATCTTATCATTAAGATGAAATGCAATACTATGACACTAATATTTTTAATTTTTTAAAAAACTCTACCCAATCATTTTTTTATCATTGAGTTATTATTATTGTTTTTCATTTGACTACCTCCGTTTTTATCATTGAGTTATATTGTTTAAGGTTGTCAATGAAGTGATTTAAAAAAAAAAAAGGTTGTCAATGAAGTTAATTATTGACTTAGGTCCCTCTAATAAATAAACAAAAACAAAAAAATGTACTTTTAAAATAGTCGTTGGACTTGAACTTCATGAAACATTATATTTCTAATACATATTTGGGTGGATTGCACTCAATCAAGGTTTTATAAATCTTAATTTACTATCGAATGTTAGTTTTTTGTAGTAAATATTTATTACTACTAGTTTCTGTACACGTGTGTTGCACGTGATATATATTTTTAGTAAAATTTAAATAATTATGTTTGATATAAGATTAAATAGGTTTAAATAAATACAAATACAACATATAAAGATTACCTTACAAATATAAAATATATCAACATAAAATTAAAATGTTACTTATACCAAATTTAATTAAACTTAATTAAACTTTCATAATTTTGTACTTAACTGGGCTATAATTAACCTAAATGAAAATTTTCAGTGTCAATCAAATACTAAATTAACAACTAAATAAAATAAAGTGGCTGACCCTAATACTCTAAACCATTAGAAGAAAAACATAAATTATATATGTTTTATATTTTGAAGTGAACCATTAAATATATTTTAAAGTTATGAATCTAGCGCTCTTATCAATAAACACATGCGTTGAAGATGCATGCTCCAATTACTTAAAGTGCAAAGAAGAAACATTTTTAACAAAATACAATAGTTTTTTTTTTTTAGTACATATTTCAAAATACGTGAACTTAAAAATTTTAATTGAGTTATAATAAAAGAATCTATATCGAAGCAATATTATTGCTTTTCTTTGTACAGACCAATATATTTCGTATATGTTATTTAGTTTTTTAGAAGAGAAAAATTGAAAGCTAAATAAAATAATTGAAACTAATATTTACCAAAATCATAATTGAAAAATAAAAAAGAAAAAATCTCCAAAATCATAATTGAAAAATAAAAAATACAAAATTTCAATTGTACTTAGACTAATATACTCATTAAAGAAAAAAGGAAAAAAAAAAAAGGTTGCAAAGGGTCGTATATCATTTTCTTATTTGGTTTTTCAAACCCATTATACTGTAGAGTAAATAAGATCAATATTTTTTTCTAGTCATTTTAGAGCATTGAAAATGGGAAAACAAGTGCCAATATTTTTTTCAGTTAATAAAATCTATATAATGACGTCGCCGCTCTCATTCATCTACCACCGCCCTTGTCACGTCAACGGCTCTCTCTCTGCTAGTAGTCGCATTGCTCTCTTTCTCTTTCACACTATCATTCTCGTCGTTTGCGTCCCGAGCTCTCTCTCTCGCCATCATTTGCATCTTGGCCTCTCCCTCACTCTCATTTGCTTCATCTCGAAGGATGGAGTGAAACAGAGGAAGATCGGAAGAAGGGCGATCGAAAGCAAAGTAGGGGACGAGAGAAAAGAGAAAGCGAAATCTAAAGGCAGACGAAGGAGGAGAATCGAGGTGATAGGAAGGAAGAAACAAAGGCGAGAAGAGAGAGGAAGATAAGTTGGAGATGCGACGGTGAGGGTGACATAGGAGGAGAGGCAAGCAGAGGAGGAAGAAAAGATAAAGGTCGACAGTTATGAACGGCGACGACAAATGAAAAAAAGGTGGGAGGCGGCAGCGAAATAACAAATCGGGAATGAAGGAGAAAGAAGGGATTAGGGAAGACAGAAGACAAGAAAAACTGAAAATAAATATGTGGTATTATGAAAAGTGAAAATAAGAGTATTATATAATAGTAGATAATAATTTATTATGTTGCAATTGTGAAATGAAAATGAAAAAAAAAAAGCAACGTCATTTCTTCTATATATATGTTCTCTTTGTATATATGTGTTCTTATTTTCACATTTTTTATTGATAAAACTTTTTAAAAATTATCTTATGTGATAATTTATTTCATTAAAAAATTCATGATAATTAAAATTTAAAATAATCTAATCTGAACATGGTGATTATCAAATTCATTTGTCTCTATGGTTTTTTAAGTGATAGAGAAAAGTTTGAATTTAATTAAGTAAATATTTAAGAGATTATTATCTAAATTTAAAATGCGTCAAGCATTTTGCTTGATAGAAATACCAGTTCGAACGAATGAGATCATGCCCGACTACAAACTTTTGGGAGGATTGTGAAGAAGTATTTGGGTTATAAAGATGTTTTTCCTGATAGAAATACCAGTTCGAATGAATGAGATCATGCCCGACTTAAGGCATAGGCCACCTAAGCCTATGCCTAGGGCCCCATCTTTTAGTGGGGCTCCATAATTTAAAAAAAAAAAACTATATTAAAAATCACTTTAGAAATTTTAAAAATAATAAATAAATAAATTTTATTACTTACAAAATGAATCTAAAATTGACAAAATATAAGAGCTTACAATAGGGTCTAAAATATTATAATTAAAAATATATATAATTAATGGTATAAAAAAGACTCCAATTTTTAATTAAAATAATGGTAAAACCTTTTATACATACTTGATTTACTCATTTAATTTTAAATTTAAGAAATTTTAATTAATTGTTTTGTTGTTTTTCAAAGTAAAAGTGAACTTGAAATTGATTAAAATATTAATTTGAATACACTCGTAAAAGTTCATTTATTTGATATATATTAATATAATTTTTGTTAGTATTTCAACTTTTTAATAAATGAATTAGCTCTTTTATTATAATTCTAAATTTATATTTTTGTTTCGTATAAATTAACATAATAATGTAGGTATTAGGCTTTAAATAAACTTTTCCATTGATATTGTAATGAGGAAAAAAACAATCGCAAGATTAAATTTATAAAAAAATATAAATTCATTTCTCAAATGCATTTTTTTATCATTTTATCTCTAAACATTCAATATAAAAATATTTAAATTTAAAATTAATATGTTTTTTTGTGAATATTATTTTTTAAAAAAAATGTATATATGAAAATAAATTAAATTATTTATAATAATTATTAAAAAATATTAACATAATATTACCTAGGATCACAATTCGCCTTGAGACCCTGAATGAGATAGTGTTTTCCCGCATTTAATAGCCTGGACATAAGACACATAGGGATAGCTCCGTCGTTTAAGGAAACGAAACGACTGTAGAGTCGGTTTCTTGAAAGGTTGTGAAACGGTAGGCATGACTTGTCACACGTAAGAGATCCGTGGTACAAACGAGAGTGTTGTTGAGGGAATGTCCTCGAGGACGTCTCATGTAGTTGAATTTTGGAGTTCTTTCTTTGTGAATGGTTTTTATTAATGAAGAGGGGCTGTAAAGGATGGGTTTTGGCTTAGTGTGATGGTGGTGACTGGTTAGAGATGTGTGGCAATGGCGGTGGCAGTGATGAAGGCGGATGGTGTTTGTGCAATGGAGTTATTGAGTTATTGATAGGTGCTGAAAATGGTGATTTTGGTTTGTTTTTCTTTTCCCCTTTGGTTTGGATTCAGTAGTGGAGCCTAGAGGTGATGATTTTGGTTTGATTTTGTTGGTTATGGCTTTTTCAGTTTGGTTTTAGTTTATTTTTTGGTTAGTGGCTTGGTCAAGATTGCCACATTGACAATTTTCTTAAACAATTTTGCCTCGTCAGTAATTCACGTTCCACATTTTAACACCATGTCAGCTCTTTTTTTTTCAAACATGTCAGCTATGTGATGATAACTCTGTCTCAATTAGCAACTCCATGTTGTCAAGTCCTTAAAAATTATATGGGGTAATTAATTACCCATCAAAGTTGAGGGTGAGGGGTTCCTATTTATTAAGCCTTCTTTAAAAGTTGTGTAATTAAGAGATGATAGTAAATAAGGACAATAATGGTATTTTATATACGAAAATATTTCTAAAAAATTAGTGTTGAAAAAAGCAGTCCGCTCATGACAGGTGAACCGAAGGTGTGAACCGGGACGATAGATAGAGACTAATTGGCGAGCCCAATTGAAATTGGCCCAAAAGGCACATGTGCTAAGCTCATTGGGCCCAAAGTCTATTTAAGGGCTTATATATATGAAAGAATGAAATGATGTTTTTATTCTTCCATTCTATGCCCACACAAACGTGAGAGAGGAAAAGGAAGCCTCTCTCTCCACTCACTCCTCGTTCGTCGATGGTCCCGATCCGCGTGGCATCTAGGCTACGAAACAGACAAGCACTCCCGTCGATAACCTGACCGTGGTTTGCTCGCGAGACCAACATCGAACCGATCCTGACATTTGTCTTCCGCTGCTGGTTGGGTCGAGCTTCCGCAGGAATCGAGGTAGATAACACAAACCTACTTTATTATACTGTTTATCTGTTAAACCGGTAGTTAGATTCATTCAATGGTATCAGAGCGGAGAGCGAATTTTGGATTATGATTCAAAATTCTTGTTGGTCTATGTCTATAATATCTACCGTGAATTTATTGTATTCGACTTTCTGTCTCAAACATCGTTTTTGGTTCGAGTCCGTTCGGAGCCAAAAACAGAAAGTTGGATTTTCAAAATTCTGATAAAATATTTGAGATCACCGACCTCAAAAACATTAGTTGCGTAAGTTTTGTTGCAAAATTCTATCGGGAAGGTCGTCAAATCGACAAAAATTCGATCCAAAAATACTGAGTGAGAAGTTTACAGATGAATTTTGCATCTGATAAGAATGGCTACTTAGCGAGTTGTGATTCGTCCACAAGGCCCACTCAGAATGTGACACTTGGTGGAGCAATAACTTCTGTCAAAGTTGACCGAGACGTTGACCAATCATAGATCGACACGTGTCACCTCTGGACCATGTGAACCGACTGTCGGCAACCAATCACCGCCCGACACTTGTCTTATGCGACACGTGGCCTAATCAGAAGTTGACACGTGGTGAAAGCTTTTGGAAGAAATTCTAGATATACACGCCACGTGAACTAATGAGAATCTGTCACGTGTCATTATCCCTAAGTGGCACACGTCATTGTGACACGTGGCACTACAACCACATGCCACACACGTCACGATGACACGTGTCATCCACGTCATCATATTTTGGACCAATGAAATTGTGACACGTGTCAGCATGACACATGTCTCCACGCGACTGCAACACGTGGCAACATTCTGGAGTCGCGTGTGTCTTGCACACTCGGCCCGTGATTGCACGTGGGATGGACCTGTGGCGCTTGTCGGGACGTGACATGTGTCCCGACCTCTAAATTTCGTATAATTAAAAATTAGATTTTTCTGGAATTTTTGACATATTTTTCACAATTGTTTGAGTTCCAAAACTATTTTTTCCAAATTGTTTGGATATTAAAAGTGGTTTAAAAATTATGAAAAATGTGTTTTCTGCAAAGAATTATTTTGAAAATTAGTTTACAAAATAATTGATTTAAAAAACATGCAAATATGATTCTCATTTAGATAATTGAAATGAGATTTTAATTATTTGGGGAATACGTGAGTGCGTATATATTCGATTTATTTGTAATTTATTACGAATATGCGAATGAGGTAAAACCATGTTGCATCGAAGGAAGTGCGAATTAAGAAAGAATTTGCACGACTCTCAACACGAGTATTTTGGGATTGTGAAGGTTGTAAAAAGAATAAAATAATTGTGCATAAGAGTGCATAGGTGATGAAAGTTCGTTTACTTCATAAAAGATTACAATTCTCATTACTAATATTGGTTAAAGGTATTGATCCATACTAGAATTTCATGAAAACATTATTTCCTAAGTATCTTGGAAAGATACTTGGAGATTCTAGAAAATAAAAATATTTTAATATTGGTATGTCCAATATTAAACCATGATCACGAAGAAAGATTATTAGAAGTGGTAGATTCACTTTATGGTCGTTTGATTTATATAAGCCTTCAAAAAGTTGGTACAACAACTTTCAAATTCTATTCTAATATATTGGATTGTGGTCCATTATGTATCCAAATTGGTAGGTATAAGCTTAGTGCTATATGAGTTTGGAATTATATTGGGGATATTTAAGGATTATTCGTGTGTTAATGCTGACCAATGTTAATGTACGTGTACTAACATTGAAATTGATTGTTTGGATATCATGTTGGTTTAATCAATGATATTGATTTCATTTATTATTTTTTGGCTTATTGTTATGTTGATTTGCCTTAATTTAAAATGCAATATTGTATATGTTGAATATATTGTCCAATTATTGAGTTTGCCTAAATAATTGAGATGACCAACATGGATTCCCCTAAGT
>CAODLS011684277.1:0-21861 GCA_948243855.1 Flueggea neowawraea | reverse complement strand
AAACCCCTAACGTTGCTTTAACACACTGCTCTATGAATTTCACTATTAGGTTTGACCCTAATCCAGAGGATTTATGTCGACATATCTCTAGGTTTGCGTGCAATTCCTCTCAATTATGAATGCTCTATCATACACAGAATCTCTCGATTGCACATGCACGAAACAATATTGGAATCGAAAGGCTAGCAACAATCAATTCAACAATATGCAATATAAATCATAATTGAGTCGAAATCCATAAATCAATTGAATGAATAACATAATCTAATATCACATAATCTGCCCAGGGTTCATCACATCTAGGTACACAATATAATTAGTTCATAACAATTGAGAGATAAACAACAAGATCAAAGAGAAATCTAGAGAGAGAAGGAAAACCCATGATTGAATCCTCTAATTCTTCGCGAAATCTCTTCATTCTTGATGCCCAATGATGTTCTCCTTTGCTCCCACATTTTCTGGCCTCTAAAGATGCATATTTCTGTCTCCAAATCAGCTCTCTCTCGAATGAATGCCGAAATCCACTTAAATAGGCAATTTAGGGCGTCTGGAATAAGACACGGGCACGAACACGACCGTGCCCAAACTGCCCCATCCGTGTCCACCAAATTCCCTTGATTTCCGCACTTGAACACAAGACACGGACACAATTTTTGTCCGTGTCCAAGCCATGCTGTCCGTGTAATATCATATATGTCTGTGTCTTGGCTGCTTCATCCACACGGACACCACTTATTGTCCGTGTGATGGGCTCCTCTGACCGTGTGTTCAAGTTATTGTCCGTGAACCTCAGTTTTCAAGTTCCAGTGGGTTACACGGTCTCTCCCACAGTCGTGGAACACCAATGGTTGTCCGTGGATGTCCAGTGTTGCACGAATTTGTTTCCTCAAGTGTCCCACGAGTGTGTTTCATCATTCCAAGGTCGTGTCTCACTCTCAATGCCTCAAATGTCATCGTTCAAGCCCCGTTTCAACTTGTTTTCCTTCGTTTCGCCAAGACATCATCAATTAACCTGAAAAACACAATAGAAAGAGTAGAAGTACCAAAACTAATGACAAAAACTCAATTCATATTCAAAATAATATAAATTGATGCACATAAATACGTATGAATATGCGTTCATCAATCATTAACCAAAATAATCAGATACAATCATATCCCACAGAAAATTGGTGTGGAGCATTTACTAAACTAACGTACTGGGGCTCGGACAAGAGGGCACCCACTACTAAGCAAGAATTCTCACTGAGCATAGAAGTCAAGATAACCTAAAAAATATTACGGGAAGGGGGTGAGAAAACTCAGTAAGAGACGACACTCTAGATCGCCCTTAGGACATCACGTAAACCGTTTTGAAAATATTTCTAGAAAATACCACACACACATATATAATCAGGTACTAATGGTATACACTTGTATACGTAACTAGTAGTTCAGAAATTCATTTCGAAAACATTTCGCAGATAAGGCAAACTACATGCAATCAAAAATAATAATTATCAGACGAAATATATTAATAAACCCATACATCTATTAATAAATAGTCGATAACATGGATCTTAGACCCAATGAGAGCATTTTGAAAATACATAAATCTAAAAGGGACAAAATCTCACGACAACATTTTTCAATGAATAAATTGTTTGTGATCTTTTAGTAATCCCGCAAGTCAAGAACGATCCTATGAGTATGTTAGAGATTCACTCATCATAGTGAAAGTTGTTAGGATTAAAACAATGAAAGTGAAAATGACATTTGAGAGATTAAACCATGGATGAGAACTGGTTGATCTACTCAAATGGAAAATGCCTATTGGAGGTAAGTGAATACATAAGCAATAGATCAAGTGCAACATCAATAATCACCAAAGGGGATTTATCGAGCAAGATTGGAAAGAACACTTTATTGAAAGATTTGCCTCCATTGAGTAGACTTTGGCCATTTGGGCTAGTCTATGTTGGATCATGGATGATCAATATTAAGTTCCTTCCATGTTTTGAAGATGAAGAAAAGGTTTTTATGAAGAGCAAAATATTTGGCTTGAGGTGGAACATGTTGAAAAGTTTGGAATTGCAAAACAATGTTGTCAACGCACTTAACATGCGCTAAGTGCATGAAACGCACACAAAAGAGACGCACAACGTGCGTAACTCAGAAAACAACTTATGTTATAGTCCACAACGTGCGTAACAAGTAAGCAACATACTTACTAAAGCAGTTGAATGCAAACCAAAGCCACTAAAGCATAAGCAACGTACGGGAAGCATGTATAACGTGCATGAATCATATACAACGTACGTAAGGAACTCAAAACGTATGTTATCTGGGTTTAGCTATGATCAACGTATGTTAGGATATTAGAGACACACATTAAAGACTTCTAGATAGTAGCAGATTTCATTAAATGAACTCCAACGGCTATATTCTTTTTACCGATGGTCATATGTCATGGGAATGCTATAAATACATCAAGAGAATGCCAAAAACATGTTGAACAACATTAAAAATCTTTATGCCAAATTTCTTATCAATTCCAACCAAGAAAAAAAAAATCAAGTTAGAGATCAAAGTTCAAGCATCAAACTCAAATATTCAACTCTAGCATAGAGCTTCATTGTTTGTAAACACTTTGTATACTCTTTGAGAGTGCGGGAAATGTTTGTTATCAGCTTATCTAAAATAACATTGTAGAGGTTTGTTATGAACCTAAGAAAAACAACATTGTGAGGGCCTTAAAGGAGTTGAGATGAGAATCAACCTCGTTGTATTGACTTTTGAGTCGTAATCAATCACCATTATAGTGGACACCTAAGTGGTGAGACTTAGGCAGTAGACGTAGGTATTGAGTTGGCCGAACCACTATAATTCTTGGTGTAGACGCATGTATTTTTCTCTTTCATTTCAACTTGCTTCCTCTCTCTAAACTCAGCCAAAGCATAGACCAAAAATTCTTCAACAAGTTTATCATAGAATATAGCCGTTGGAGTTCATTTAATGCAGTCTGCTACTGTCTGAAAGTCTTTAACGTACGTCCATAATGTCCTAACGTACGTTGATCATAGTTGAACCCAGATAACACATGTTTTGAGCTCTTTACGTACGTTGTATATGATTCACATACGTTATACATGCTTCCCGTATGTTGTTTTGTGGGCCAGTGGCTTCAGTTTGCATTCAGGTGCTTCACTACATACGTTGCTTACTTGTTATGCACGTTGTGGACTGTAACATACATTATTTTCTAAGTTACGATTGTTGTACATCTCTATTGCATGCATTTCATGCACTTAGCGTACATTAAGTTGTTTGACAGTGTTGTTTCACAATTCCAAGCTTTCCAATGTGTTCCACCTCAAGCAAAACATTTTTTTCTTCATCAAAATCTTTTGTTCATCATTAGAACATGGAAGGAACTTAAAGTTGATCACCCATGATCCAACAATCTCCCCTTTTTTGATGATGACAAAACTTTGAAGAATTATAACTCTACATCAAAGGAAACAACATTGATCAAAGATTCCATCCTTGTCATTTGGTTAGCATTATACAAAAGTGAATGCAAAAACTTTGCTACCCCTTTCAAATAAACATATAAGCATATCAACAATCTATTCCTCTACCTATATCAATTAGATGTAAAGACTCTATCTTCTTAATAGAGAATTTGGAAAAAAGACCCATATGGTTTAACCTAAAGGTTTTATCGTTTAAGGTATGACCTTAAACAATATTCGAGAAAATGGTATGTTCATGTATGTTGTGCCAATGCTATATTCCTTAGAGGTGGATCTTGTCATTTTAATCTTGTGTGTAGACTAGAGGCGGAAATGAGCCGAGCTACTCACGAGTAGCTCGAAGCTCGACTCAATAAAAGCTCGTTCACAGATCGGCTTGATAATAAATGAGTCGAGTTTGAACACCCAAAAACTAGGCTTGAAAGCTTGATAACAAACTCGTGATCAGGCTCGTGAACAAGCTCGTTTGTAGGCTCGTCTATATATATACACGTGCGTGTATATATGTGTGTGTGTGTGTTAAACTAAATTATAAAAAAATATGTTTATATTTAGAATAGTATTTAATATTTGGACCACATCAACAAAAGTTCAAACTTACACTAATTGACCATGTCTATAAAAGTGCAAGCATGCTTGCATAAGATGATCTAATATTAGATTAAACTTTTGAAACAAATTAAAACTTCTAATATTTCTTGGTTCAATTACATGCTCAACATGATTTTATTGAACTAACCTAAATTTGATTATATTCTTTTTAGAGATGTTTTCAAAGTTGAACTAGCAAATTTCGTCTACGAATTTATTTGAGTCTTTGTTGAGAAGAGTTTGAAAAGCTTACGAACAAGCTCGTGAACTCGTGAGCCTTGTGACGAGCCGAGCTTGAACAAGATTTTGAGCTCGAGAGAGAGCTCGAGTTCAAGTTCGAGCTCCAAAGATTTTAGACAAGTTGAGCTTGAACACTCCAAAGCTCAGCTTGGCTCGACTCTAATCCAGCCCTACTATAGACGTCACATTTATATTCAGGATTGGTCTAGCATACTTGAATGACCCCAAAGATTTTTCATGGTCCTACTTTGAGATGATTGATATGGGTTGCCCTTAAAGTCAAAGTCGATATTGTTTTAGGAAGTTGTCCATCTCAGAGAAGGATGTATCAACAATGTCCTTAAACATTTTATAATATAGAAATGTATAACCCACAGATGTCCCATGACTAAGAGTAAGTCTCATAACACACTCATGTATCCATAAAGAATGTGAAAGGAAGAGTGTGTAAGGAAAGTTATCCATACAAATGTCATGTGAATGTCTTTGGTAGTCTAATGTACATATGACCATGTACAAGACCATGACTTATAATGTACAAGTTTATACCTAGGTGTTTAAAATACCTAGAGTTTGTTATGTTATCAAGTTATCTAGAAAATATTCATCCAACACATAAGAAGGATGTTGGAAAGCAATGAATGAGATATTTGGATGCTTTAGAGGCACTACAAGGCACTATGTTATCGAAAGGGTCTGCAATAAAATGATGCACAATTGCTAATTTGATAGGTGATGTGGACGACAAGGAAGTCCACATTCGGTTATGTACTCTTGATTGATAGAAATGTCATTCCGTGTCATAATGAGGAACACAGAAGTGTGTGGCAAGAGAAATTGAGACCATAGCTTCATTAGCTGCAGAGCAAAAGAAGCATAATACAAACCACCTAAAGAATCTATGACAATCTTTAGTAACAGTGAACTTCGATCGCTTAAGGATTAAGAAGATTTGTTATAAGTCTATACAAATCGAGATCAAGTACCATTTTATGAAACACTTCATTGCATAAGGGAAAGTATATTTCGAGTGCAAGTTTCACAAGGATAAGTGAACTTGAAAATGTAAGTTCACGCGAGATGTGATAAGCAGATTCATTAGTAAAAGCATGATATAAGGAATAAATTCCTTAAGACCTGCATGACATATGAAATGTGTAATCCCTTTACACAAGATCTTTAAAAAGATCAAGTGGGCAATACATGAGTATACGGGTACAAATGTTGTGAGTTGACATTTGATGTATCATTTAGTGTGATAAGCATATTGGACAGAGAATTAATCCACTCACATGGGTGTTTACCTTGGTCATTTGTTGTACGTGGGACAAAAGATTAGGATGAGGCTGATTTTGAGCGCAAAGCGAGAGAAATAGCACGTTTATAATCACAAAGGCTGCTTGCATTTTGCAATTGTATGTTCAATGTAGAAAGCAAGAAAGTCGTATGGGTAAAGGAGTACACCATAGGGTAAGGTCCTATGATGATAATTAATTGATCACATGCTAAAGTGAGAGACTTTAGTGTTGTCTGTCTTAAAGCCAGAAATAGTCTAGGTGAAATGTGGACTAAGGTTAGATGGTGAGATACATCAGAAATGAAGCTTCTGTGTGGTGTTTATAAATTCATACAAGCATATTGTCACAACCTAAAATTGGCTAGGCAAAATTTGGCTAAGTCATTGGCAAGAATTCTCCAGAATATTGCGGAATGTGCCTAGACCAAGATGTGTGCCATGGAAGACTCTGAAACGTGCTAGAGAATTGCAAAAAAATGGATAAGTGTGTGGATAGCCAAGCCTTGCCAAGGAAGTGTCCAAAATCTCCCACAACTTGGTGGAAGCATGGCTGCTTCTTGAATCTTCCGCAAGGTGTGTGCCTTAACCACACCATTCTCACAAACTCTAGAAAGTTCTACACTTGTCCGTCAACTTAATCATTCTAGAAACATTGTAAATAGATATTTGTGTAGAGAAATCTAGATGAACTCATTGTAGCCCCACATTGAGGAGGCGGAATGCCTATATAAAGGCCACCCCTCTCATTTGTAAAGCATGCTTGTACATCCATACTTTGAGCAATTGTACAAAGCTTACATTCCAATAAGCTCTAATTGCTCAAGACTCACTCTCAACCACACTTAAACCTCTCATTGCCTAGCTCACTCATCCCGTCTCATTCGAGATTAACTCTAAGCCTTACTTAGTTCTATTTATCCCTCAAAATAGACTAACTGTCACACGCATTGGCTAGTGTCAAAGCCTAAGTGCGTGACAATATGCTATTCTGAGGGAAGGAAAGAAGACTACATCACATGATCATACCATGTATGTTATATGCGACCACAAGGATGGAATATAAAATAAACGATATCACTTTTGCCAGTGTGAGACTCTGCCATGAGCATGCAATTGTTGGTACTATTTACTCTTCGAACCCTTAACACATTCAAAATTTATAGTTGAGTTTGGCTACTTTGGTATACCGTTAATGGTCATGATTGATTCGACCGATTGGGGTATGTTAGGCAAGCAAACTTGTTTATGATAGGTTGTTTGGTGTAAAAGGGGAAGTTCATTCTCTATGCATTTGCATTAGTTTCATAATTTTCAAAGCCGAATTTTATATGGTATGTCATATGATGTGTGAACTTTGAATAAAGCTTTCGTGAGATCAACAAGTTCAAAAGCAGTGATTGCGAGGAATACTAGCTAAAGGAAGCATACATTTTATCAGTTTGTGCTTCTATTGCATATCCTTTAATAGAATGGAGATGTTCCACAAGAGATACCTTCTAGCAAAAATTGAGTTAAGAACTGTTATATATCTCTAACAGGTGTATAGAAACTATGTTCTAGCCGTATGTTGGTCGAGCGATTTATTTGCCTGTATGACACAAGATATTCACCATCATTGGTAGCAAATTCCATCATATACCATGAGAGTTATGATTTCGTCATGTGCAAGTTAGAGATGTTGAAAAAAGTGGTTCACCAATGATGGGTTGAACCAAACCCGGTTCTATCAAGGTGCGAGCCATGATCGATGGGCCAAATCCAATTGGTAAGACCAATTGAGTAAGTGAATGAGATAGACTCCTTATATGTGTAGGAAGACCCAAGTAACACTTATATATATATATATATATAGTGCAACCTAAACCCTAATTAAGGGTGGCCATTCCATTCACTAACAACACACAACACACACATACCTCTCAACCTAAAGAGAAAAGGTCAACGACCTCTAAGGATGAAGGAAGGCGAGTTCTTTCTTCTTCAACCCCACCAAGTGGGAATCCTGCATCGATCTATGCGTGGCATTTAAACTACGAACAAGTTGAGCACTTCCGTCCAACATGACTGTGGTTTGCTTGCAAGACCAACACATGAACCCAATCCATATTCCTATTGTTTTCCGCTGCATATCAAAGTGAGTAACTAGAATCATTCTTTGATTTTTTGATTATACCGGTAGGGCTGGATTCTAGCCTAGCTGAGCCGAGCTTTGGAGTGTTCAAGCTCGGCTCGTCTAAAATTTTTCGAGATCGAGCTCAAAATCTTGTTCAAGCTCGGTTCGTCACAAGTCTCGCGAGCTCACGAGATTGTTCGTGAGCTTTTCCAGCTCGGCTCAACAAAGACTCAAACAAATTCGTAGACGAAATTTGCAAGTTCAGCTTTGAAAACAACTCTAAAAAGAATATAATGAAATTTATGTTAGTTCAATAAAATCATGCTAAGTATGTAATTAAACCAAGAACTATTAGAAGTTTCAATTTTTTTCACAAATTCAATATAATATTAGATCATCTTATGCAATCATGCTTGTACTTTTATAGACACAACCAATTAGTATAAGTTTGAATTTTTGTTGATGTGACTCAAATATTAAATATTATTCCAACTATAAACATATCTTTTATAATTTAGTTTAACATACACACACACACACACATGTATATATATAGACGAGCCTACAAACGAGCTTGTTCATGAGCTTGCAAACGAGTTTGTTCGTGAGCTTTCGAGCCGAGCTTTTGGGTGTTAAAGCTCGGCTCGTTTATTAAAACAAGTTTAAAATTTTGTTCAAACTCGGCTCATTTATTATCGAGTCGATCTGTGAACGAGCTTTTATCGATTTCACCCCTATGTACTGGTAGTTGGTTAGACCATCATGGATGCTTTCAAGGTTATTAGAGAATTAACTCTTAAACTCCCTCGTTATTTTGCTTCATATTTTGTATGTGATTATATTTTGCCTTCTATTTAATTGAATAATTTTTTATATTATATATGTTGATATATATATCAATAGAGAAAATGAATTTTTTTCTTCCAACACTTGTGAAAAAAATTAGACTACAAAATTATTGGTACCAATTTTTATTAGAAAAAAACTATTAATCAAATAGAATTGTGTGAATATTGTCGATACTGAATCTAAGATTCAATGAACTTGTTATAATTAAAAGAACCATCTCGGCCAAGTTTGTTTTTTATGCAACACTCGTTATCAGCTGAGCATTTGATTTGAAATTGACATCTTCAGAGTTCTGGATTTCCTTAGTTTGCCGAGGAATCAAAGCTCTGCAAATGGGTACCTCTTCGAATTTTTCTTGATAACTTGTTACATGAATGGTACAACATACTGTGACGATTTATATTTGTCAAACTTTAAGGAATTTTACTTGTAAGATGATTGCAGGACAAATCAATGGCGTCCAACTCTTTTAATTCGCCAGTTTTATCAGGAATTAGTCCAGACAATTGATTTCTTGACAAATTCAGTTATTGGAATCTCTCCAAAAAGATTGTTTCTTGAAGGATCAATGAATTTCAACAAGCCAAGAGTTTTCCCATACTCTTTCTCAACTCCTTTCCAGAAAATAAATGCATAATTGGTATATTTTGTAGCATATTCATTCCGATAAGACGAAGCCTACAAATAGCTCATGGTTTTTTCAAAATGGTGATATGATGCCATTGCAGAAAAGTTATTCAGACAACTTGGAATGGATCACTGTAAATCGTTGAAGGAAAGATCCAGTATCCGGAGATCGATAAGTTGACACTGTTGAAGGTATGCTTCCATGCAACTTATTTGGCCGAAGACGAAGGACAACCAACCATGTCAAGCTTTCACCAATCCATTTTGGTAGCTGACTAGTGAAATTATTGTCTCCAAGATCTAGAAATTGCAGATCGGTGATTGTGCCCAAAACGCAGGTATTGCACCAGTCAAACTGTTGTTCCTAAACTGCAATGTTTCAGTTGACTAAAGGATAACTGCTGACAAGTGTAGAGCAAAGGCTGAGAAAACAACAGAAGAAAAGCTTGGTTCCTAACTAGACAATCTTGCTCTTGTTAAGGATTGTAGTAGTAGTGAAGTGGTTAGCTAGTTGTGTTAGTTTTGTACCCTAGTCCAATCATTCATGTATATTGTCATTTGATTTATCATTTAATAAAGAGGTATTTCTTTTCATATCTATGGAATATTATGAACGTTTTATGAAGATAGAACCTCCATAAATAGTTTATTCTTCCTTATGTCATCAAGTATGACTTGGTAGTGAAACCCTGAAGTAAAATGAATACTATTCTAAATGTCCTAATCGATTGTTATCATGAGAATGATAATGAACGAATGTTAGTATGTTGCTAAGTGAATAATCACGTTTTCCTGATTATAGATATGTGATATCAATTAGAACATAGATACATGTTAGGGAATATGTATTGGACTGACCCGCTATGAAAGCACTTCATGGATTGATGTCACACGTAGCTTTCATGCAATGGTGATATTTGAGTCCTTTGACTGAAACTCACCATCGACTCCTACATGAGGAATAACATATTTTTACTTAGTCAAACGTTATCCGTAACATGGTAACTATAAAGGCTATAATTGGGTGTGTTATGAATCTTGTAGATGAGTGATAGTAAGAGTGAAGAATTTGTTCCTCTTATGAAAATAGATCTCTAGGCCACTTAATGAGTAGGATTGATCGAATGTATGCATACTTAAATGAATTAATAAAGAGGCTATCAAAGTCATTTGTTATATCAATCTAATTGGAATCAAGAAACACATTAAGCAATATAATGTTGACATGTATCCATGCCTTATGCTTAATCTAGATATCGTGAGACAAAAGGACTAAATATCAAACTGTGAAAGGTTAACTCGGATCACCGACTCCACTTAGGGCTGCAAATGAGCCGAGCTACTCGACATTGCGCTGGATAAAAGCTCGTTCATAACTCGGCTTATTAATAAACAAGCCAATTTTGAACAAGATTTTAAGCTCAAATCAATAAATGAACCGTGCTTAAACACTCAAAAGCTCGGCTCGAAAAGCTCACGAACAGGTTCATTTATGTGTTCATGAACAATGCTCGTTTATATATATACATGTGTATATGTATATTTAAATATATATATGTTTATATGTGTTTTAAACTAAATTATGAAAAAAAAACTTATGTTTGGAATATTATTTAATATTTGAGCCACATTAACAAAAGTGTAAGCTTGCATTAATCTATAGTGCCTATAAAAGTATAAGCATGTTCACATAAGATCTAATATTATGTTGAACTTGTAAAACAAATTGAAAATTCTAATATTTTTTTATTCAACTGCATGTTCAACATGATTTTATTTAATAAATGTAAACTTAAAAGTAGTCCTTTTAGAGCTTTTGTCCAACTTGAGCTTGTAATCTCATTTACGATTTTATTTGAACATTTGTTGAGCCGAGCTCGAAAAGCTGGCGAACAAGCTCATGAGTTTGCCAGCCTTGTAACGAGTAGAGCTTGAACAAGATTTTGAGCTTGAGCACAAAAAATTTTAGTCTAACCGTGCTTGAACACTCCAAAGCTCAGCTCGACTCTATTACACCCTTAACTCCCCTTGATTTTGGGTTCCCATAATGTATAACTAGATATCGCTTATGGATATTGAGCCCAAGTTTTGGGACAAGGCCTATTGTCAATTTCGAGTGGACCTATTGGGTCACACACTATAATGAATTGAATTGGCTTGCAAATATTCTCTTCTGTAGTAATTGAATTATTAAGATGATTAAATTGATTAATTGTTAATAATTCAATGTTTTACAATTTATGTCTTAAATATAATTTATGTTTTATAATTTTAAATATATCTTAAATTTGAATCATTAATTATTAAATAACCATGTTTGAGTATGTTATTATGTGTGGCATAATTTCGGCCCATGTATATTAATAAGAGAGTGATTTATTTAATGATAATGTATCATATAATTAAAAGTCCAATAACATTAATTAGCCCATTCTAAAATTCGGCACACACTCCTATTTTTTAGGAGCCTTTACTCTTGTATGACAAGAAAAATAAAACCTAGTACAAAGGTGAGTAAGAAATTTGGCACACTCCAAAACAAATTAGGAGTTCTTATTCTTGTGGGACAAGTAAGAGGGAACGACTAAACCTAGTGCATTAGGGTTTCCATGTTCATATAATAAGAAGCACACCTTCCTATCAAAAGAGGCTATGCCGAATTTGTGAGTGCCACCAAACAAAAGAGAGAAAATTATTTGTAAGAATTAGAATAGAGATTCTAAGTGCTAGTACACATTGTTGATTAAAGGACATTTGTTTGTGTTGATACCTTTAGACACGTTCGCGCAAAGACAACGTGAGGAGAAAAGATTCGTCCTGGAACACAAAAACCAACACCTACACTCCATTCGGACATACATTCAAACAATTGTTTTAAGGCAAAACGCTAACCCTAATCGTATATTTTGATGTGCATGAATCTTTGGTAGAATTATAGGTTTAAAATTTATGTTATTTCCGCTGCCATATATGCTTATGAATGTTATAAAATTAGATGCGAATTCTAATGAGTTTTTCCTCACAATTTTGTTGATGATTTTGTTTCAATGGATTTCTTTGAGAGATTTTAAATTTTTCTAAAAACTTGTGATCTGTTAATAGGGTTAATTTTATATATGGTCACTAAATTTTAAGAATTTTTTTAATCTATGGTCACAAAACTCATATTTTGTTCAACATGGTCACTACGATTTGGAGTATTATCCACCGGTGGTCACTATAATTTGGAGTTTTGTTTACCGGTGGTCACTATAACCATTTTATTTGAATTTTTCGGCTGGTGAATTTTATGTATGGTCACTAAAATTTAAGAATTTTTTACCTATGGTCACAAAACCCACATTTTGTTCAACATAGTCACTACAATTTATGATTTTGTTCACTGGTGGTCACTATAACCATTTTATTTGAATTTTTTGACAAGTCCAATGACATGGCTGTCACGTCATCATTTCACATCACTCAACAAAAAAAACAAAAAACAGGAATATTGAACAACAAAAAAAAAAGATTAACAACTTCAAATAGTTAATCATGACAACAAACAAGCATTTAAATTGAACCTGCCGAAATATTACAACCACAAAATATATATGGACGCCATATTGGATACATATTATTGGTGGCTCTAAATTATCATGTGACATTAGCATAACATTAACACTTAACAAAAAATTAACGATAGGAGCAAGTCTACGTAATTTTAAGCCCACTTATAACTTTTTTTATTAATTTTATGAATTTTGAATTTAATATAAGTAATTAAATTGGTTTAGGTTATATTAAAATCAAAAATTTTGTGACAAATTTTTTAAAACTAATTACGTCAACCAACCAGTTCTACATTCTTTTACACAATAAAAAAAACTCTTTAATTAAATAGTTTTACAATAAAAACTAAAAGAAAAACAACAAAAATGAATATTAAAAAAATAATTTGCTCAATGATTAACACACAATATGTATGTTTTTGATATTTTGACAGGTTCAAATTGTTTTTGGTAGGTTTAATTTTTTGTTTATTGTCATGATTGACTATTTGAAATTGTTAATTTTTTTTTGCTGTTCAATATCACTTTTTTTTTAGCAGTGTGGCATGATAATGTGGTAGCCACATCACTGGACTTACCAAAAAATTCAAATAAAATTGTTATAATGACCACCGGTGAACAAAACCCCAAATCCTAGTGACCCCTGGTGAAAAAACCCCAAATCGTAGTGATCATGTTGAACAAAATGTGAGTTTTATGACCATAGGTAAAAAGTCCTTAAAGTTTAAGTACCATAGATAAAATTAATCCTCTGTTAATGCTCTGAAAGTTCTCGATATATTAGATTCGGGTTGTTTGCCAGACTTTCTGGGATTGAAATTTAAAGTTGTTTGTTCTTCACCATTACCAATACGCAAAAGAAAATCATCAAATCTTTCATCTATTTTGGCTCTCATATTTCTTGTTAATTTAAGCTTCTCCATCTTTGGCCATAAATATGATTTTACCAAACTGGCATTAACAATTTCTTGTGTCGATGCACGTGGGAAAACAGGTAAAACTTGTCGAAAATCTCATTCAAAGACTGCCTTTGCCACCAAAAGGTTCTGAAGTTTTTAATATATCCCTTAGACTTTTATCCATTGTTTAATCGTTTACCCATTGGAGCTTCATCCATATGATTAACTTTGTTTCTTGTATTAGTCTAGCAAGTCCACTTTGTTTGGAAATGTCACATGAAGATGATTCTATTATAACTATAGGTATTTTGATACTTGAATGTATTGTTCTACCTTTTAGCATTATTGAAGCTGCCACTCTAGAAGTTGCAGTAGCTAAAGCAATTAAACCTATGGAAAAGTAAACAACTATTTGATAGTATCTAAAGGTTTATTAACACATAAGATGACACGACTCATTTCCAGACCATGACCGGCGTGTAAGGCGGATCGTCTATGGGAGCCCAACCCATCTCACACAAGTCTCAGAGAATCAGAAACAATACCCATTTGTTTACCAAAACATTTTTAATAAAACATTAGATATCAAAACACACACACACACACACACACACACACATATATATATATCAAAATAGAATAAAGGTGAAATCAAATACAAGTAAAACTGTAAGAAATCATAGTAGTCAAAAGACAAAATGGAAATCCCAATAACCTAACAACATTTCAGTGCGGAGCTCTAAAATAAAGAAGGAGCTCGTCCAAAAGGGCGTCAGTAACCCAATGTACAATGCCTCACTGAGCGGGATGTCAAACGATTGTCGAGTCAAAAGTCAACCTGTATATAGAGGTAGAGATAAACAAAGAAAAACAAACAGGGGTCAGAACCCAATGAGGAAGGACACTCTAGAATGCCTTATACGTGCCTCACAAAGATTGATTTAAAAACAATTCAAAACATTGCATCCAGGTATAACAAGAATACATACATATAAACGCTACATATGTAGTAGAGTTTTCGAAAGCGATCGCAGACAAGGTAAACAGCATGCACGAAAACATTTGTAGCAATAATTAATATATCAAAAACCAAGTTAAAGTATACTAGTGATATGGGACCAAAAACAAAGATATAATAGTTGTGGTCTTCGCCATAATCCCAAGTGTATTATAGTCGTTGTCTACGCCACTAATCAAAAATCAAATCATGCGTCAGGCCATGACAGCATGTCTATCAACACTCCCTGATAGCTGGGGCTTCATCAATACATTGGTATACCAACGGCTACGTACCCCGCAGCATAGACGTCCCATAATAAAAAACAAAATCATACTAGTATAGTATCAAAGCATAAGCATGCATATCAGAAACAAAATCAGAGAGATGATATATAATATAACATATATCTGTATATTCAAAAACAAAGCACTAATTATTAAATCACATAACCAGTTTATTACTTAGGTCAATCCTTAGATTAGTCCAATTTCAGTTTATATGCTAAGCACAACAAAAATGAATACAGTTTGGAGGCACAACCTATACGTCTGAAGCTGTCATCCACTCACCTAGATGTCCAAGCTAAAGCAGACAAGCACCACTATCTGACGTCTTATCTTGTTGGCACAAACAAGAAGTTGAAACAAAGATATCAAAAACAAAGTGTATCAGAAAGCAATAAGCGACGTTGGTACTGTGGTGGTACCGAAATACGTTCACATGCAAATGCAGACTCAGGCGCTCAAACATCACCCAAAATCCCATTACGATCAAAGATCTAACACTCTTGACCCAAAATTGGAATCAATATAAAATTACAATATGGTCCCTGAAATTTTGTAAAATTACACTTTAGTCTATGGGCCCTCTTAAAATTATCAATTAGTCCTAAAAAATAATAAATAGGTTTTTCAAGAAGTCAAAATTCTCAAACTAGACCTCTAACTTTTCAAAATTGTAACATACAAAAAATTACATCTTTGGTCCCTTCGAACCATGGATAACTCGAGTAAGAGGGAAGCCTTACTAGAGTTATCTAGACCTTAAATTACTCGAGTTAGATGGTTGCCTAACTCAAGTTATTCATGCTCTGGCTTACTCGAGTAAGTCATCTTCCCAGAATTTTCAAAACTCAAGCAATCTTGATTTCACCGATAAAAATTGCAATCAACCAACCACATTGGCTCTAATCAACCTTCTGAATACGAATCTAAAGTCCAATCCTTCAGAACAACTCAAAATCACCAAAAATCGACCCAAACCGAATTGATCTAACCCATTTATGATCATCCTCAAATCTTATGATTTCAAGCCAATTCTAGGTGTTTCTATACTCCCAATGGCACGATCTAACAACCCCAAACAATCATTTCAACAGAAACAACACTCATTCAAACTATGAGCATTTAAATCAAACCCTAGCATGATCAATCTTACAAAAATGAAGAAATGCAAAGGTTGAAAGCTTAATCTTACCTCAGAGATGATGTAGAATCAAGGAGAAGCAATGGAGATGCAATCTGGATGGATTGGAGTGTTTGAGAGTTGAGTGAGAGTTAAAAGAGTCAAGTAGGGGGTATTTATAGAATTTCTGCCCGAGCATGCTCTAACTCGAGTTACACAACTTCTTACTCGAGTTAGTTTTTCCTCAGATAATTCTAGGTTCATGGATTACTCAAGTAATCTAACCCCCATATAACTCGAGTTACACCAAATTCTAACTCGAGGTATCCAACCCCTATATAACTCGAGTTATCCACTTCGCTTACTCGAGTTAACACTCCTTGGAACACCAAAACAAAAAATTAACACCCCAAATCTCAAAACCAAATTGGAGACCCATCGAAAACTTATAGGAAAGAGCATGATATTACATAAAAAGTTAGTTGTACAAATTGCATAAATAGATGAACATTTTTATCAAAAGAATAAATAATAAATATGATTTTTAGGCCCTTCATCTAACATTTACTTAAATAAAAATTATTACCTTTTCATTTTATACTGAAAGTAAGGCTCAATATAAGAATGTTTTCCCCATTCCACCAGGACCGTCAACAAAGAAAACTCCATTTTTATTTGAATCTATTTTGTCAATTATGGTCTTGTATGTAATCTCTTGCTCTGGATTTAGTTTTGATGACGCATGGTAATCTTCAGGAGGAGTTTTAACAATCTTTTCTTCATCTATTTCTTTGCTACTTAGAATGGAGTCAGCTGAATTGTCTTGTTTAGTGGGCAAATAATAGTTTTCAATATTTTCCCCATATTTTGAAGAAAGTATACAACACTCTTTAAAATACACTGAGTTTGTGTGTCAAGAGAATTTTTGCGTTGTCTTTTGTAATCTTTAGACATAGGTCCAAGATAATCCTCCCATAATCCCCGAACATTAGTTAGTTCACAATAAACCAATATTGTAGCAAATAGTTTTCAATGTGAAATTGGCATTTTGAACGTACCGACTTCTTTCATACATTCTAAAATACTATTATTGTCATGCAGTAGTCCTCTATGAAAATCTGAATATTTGAATATCAAATATTGGGTTCCGTCTACTGTTAACAAATCTTCAAATGATTTTGGGGATCTAACATGATTCAAAAGTAATCGCAGACAATACCTTTCACCTTCTACTAGATTTGCTCCATAAGTTCTTCCAACCACTTTTCTCCTTTTTCTTCTCACCCACCTTCTAATAGTATGGTTCCACACATAATATTCTGGAAACTCTCGATATAGCAATCCATTAGCATGTCCATCTGTAGCACAAACATTAAAAAATTCAGTTAACATTGTTCTTTTCATATTTTTAGAGTTTATAATATCTCTTAAATCTGCATCTTCTAGATATGGTACTGTTTGTTGGTTGAGAAGATGAAGATGTAGATTTATGACTATTGGATACATGTGGCTCATTTCAAATTTAAATAGTCTTCATGTTGCTTTTAGTGCTGATATCTATCTTGCTTCTTGAAATGTTTAATTTCATCAATGATGTTATCTCCTTCTGTTGAAGCAATAAAGATCGCCACTCTATCATGGCCTTTATAGATGTATTTATAAAGATATTTAACTGCTTTAACATCTAAGCAAATTTCAACATTGATGTGACAATCAAATCATTGTAGAAGATAAGCATTATTAGGTGTGACTCATCTGTTATCCAAAAAAAGTTTTGTACTTTAACTTGAATTTATTAAGAAAGTCAACACAAAAAAATAATTATAAAAAAATAAAGAAAAAATTAAAATTCAAAGTGTTATGTTAAAGTATATTTACTTACTGTTTCTCCATCATTGCCTATTTTATATATTGGATATGCTTCTTCTCTTTGCATAGCTTTTTCTAAGAAAGCCTTTGGATAATGAGATTTGCATTTTCCATTGATCATGCAAGGATTTTTTGGATTTTGATCTCCACAAGGTCCATGTATCATATGCTTTACACTTTTTCATAGAGATTTGTTTTAGTTTCTTTATTTGGTATTTTAGCAAAAATAAATTTGTCATATTCATCAACGTTTGGAATCTTGAATCCTGGTTCCATTATTAGTAAAATATGAACATGTGGTAGACCTCGTTTTTGGAATTCAATGACATGGACATGAGCTGCAACTTTACGAAAAATTTCTCTTATGAAAAGTTGTTTCTTCAGGTCTTGCAATTTTCCTCGGAAAACTCTTGCTACAAAACCAGGTCAATCTTAGGTTGTTTTACATTCTTTCAACTTATGTTTTATTTCTTGCCACTCAGGATTGCACGTCATATATGGTTTTCCAAAGCGTTGAACTAAAATCATTGCATTCATATATCGACGCCTCATATCTCAAGGCATACCTATAAAGGATGCTGGTAATACCATTATTTTTCCAAACTCTTTGCCTCTATTCTCTCCTGCCATGACATAATCATATATTCCTTGATATAACTTACTTCTGATTCTCTTTTGATTGTGGCCGTAAAAATCATTGTTCAAGTTTGATGTACATATCTACCAAAAATTGTTGCAACAGTATTCCTACAAGAAGAAGTAATGAGATTTCATTATCATTTATTTGTAATTTGTAACAATAATATTGCCGACAAGATATATTGATGTAAAATTTTTCAACATCACATGTATGTCAATAAACTATAAATAACATATATGTTTAAATTATGGAAAAATGTATAACTATTAAAGACATGACATTTTGTAAAATTCAAATAAAATTTTTTATATTTAGTGGAAATTGTTATCTTCGCATTCTTGCTCAATAATATCTTTAGCACTTTCACAAGTAGATAAATTCCGTCCATGATTTTGGCCACCACTGCTATTTGAAGAATTTCTCTTGATATTTTGATGCCGTCCACTTTCACCATTTGGAAATAACAAAGGATATTGCAATGGGTCATAACAACCATAATAGTGTTTAATATTATGTCTTTACCTAAATGAGCCTGCATAAGTATTTCTCTATTTGATGTCACATTTGGATTATTGCCTTCAATCCATATGACAACAACTTGATCTACAGTCGGTGCATTATACACCTTCTGATCCAACTTTGGATTTCCTCTTATCACAATTTGAAGATCTTCTAGAGATTGTTGGTCTTTCAAACTTCGAAAAAATAAAGGATATAGATTCTTTTTTAGTATCCTCATCAATTTTCCATAATACTTCTATCAACACCAGAATTTTGAATTATATTCATCCTATTTTCAAGCTCATTTGCAATGTCAAAGAAGTATAATTGGAAAAAAACATGGGTTATTATTTTCTGGCAATAAAGATGGTAAATCATGATATATTTGTCCTTCAGCTTTGAAAGTATAAACTCCCATTTATTTGCAAAGCAAGATCCTTAGCAAGTTCAACTCCAAATCATGTAAAATAGAATATACGGTTATACGCTTTTATATGTTTTTGGAATTGCTTCAATTCCTCTTACTGTGAACTAAATAGATCAAATAAACTTTGTCGTACATCATTTGAGACAAGTCTAACTTGACCATTAGAGTAATAGAAAGTTGGCAGCTCAAACTCAAACTTGTGTGCTCCACAATAAATATAAGATGGGACATTCTTTAGCACAAATAAATTGTTGTTTGATATATCATTTTTAAGTTGTGCAAAACATTAAAAAAAATACTTAGTTATATTTCATTATAATAAGTAAAAAAAGATATGCATGGGAAAAAGTGATAATAGCTAAATAGTAAGTATTGCCTTCATTTGAACCTTAAATGAAAATAGGTGTTCATTGTTTGTATCTTTTTCTCTTCCTCATATACTTCATTGAGTTATCTTCCTTAAAAAAGAATTCTTAAGCAAGCAAAGTAATAGGTAAAGCATCATTGATGAAATAGAGCAAGCAAAGTAAAATAGATGTAAGTATATGCTAAAACAAACTCCTAATATGGAGTTCACAAAAGATCTTCTCTATAGAAAGACACATAACACATTGAACACAATGAAAACTAATTTATGTTGATGATTATGCATACAACTACTCATACTCTACTGAGACCTTTGTAGATGTGTCTATGACTGGTCCTTTGAGTTTTGAAGTTGAAGGTTTTTGGTCGAAAAACCTGCAGCGAAGCTTTGTATGGTGGGCTCAAGCAAGACCAAATCACCAGAAGGTAAATCTCGTGATCTTGCTGTTGTTCTTAAGCTTTATGGCATATCTGATTTCTGGTTTTCCTGATTTTTAAAGCTAAGTGGATTATTCTTGCAGCCTAATAATAAAGGGTAGATGCTGAGAATTTCAACCATTTTTAGATGCGCAATTCAGGCTTAGTAATGTTATCGTTTTCCATTGCTTTTTGGCTCAGTTTATGGCCTTTTTCTCGAAAAGTGTGCTTATGACACTCATGGTTATTTATTTTAGGTATTTATAACAATCACTTGGCATGTTGTTAGATGCATTACATAGCATTTCTGGTTCATTATGCAGTACACATCAAGTTTAGAGTTAAAAATGACAATATTTCAAAGTGTTTAACATTTGCATTCAGTTTACCTTCGAACTTAGATTGATAGAAAAAAAGTTTACCTTTGAAAATTCACCATTTTATTTGCCTTTCATGTAAAATCATGTGGGAGTGTTCCTTTGAAATCCCTTTTGTTAATTATATCTATTGGAAGCATATTTCAGTTTCATTCCTATGTTTTTCTGTTGATGCTTTCTGAGTTCTGAGATTTTTGTATGAGATTAGTTTGTCTTTGTCTACAGGGATGGAGTGAGTGAATCACAATTTAATCAGGTTTTGATTGTTGAGCTGCAACAGATAATTAAGATTCATTAACACCCTATGATTAAGAGTACAAGATACTGGTTACCAAGTGGTGTAGTTGATCGACCCCGTAGACGCTTCTAGTACCATTATATCATAAGCTTACTGGTAACTAAAATTGGTCTTCAACATCTATATAAACTTCTGTCATAAATCTTTTTAACATAAAATACTTTGAACAATCAACGAAATAATTAAGCATGTGAAAATTAATATGAAGGTGGAGAGAATGCTTACACCGTAGTTGTTGCTGGAGAATTATTCTTTTGCCACCGTATGAATTGTATATTGAATGCATTTTTGTTTTCCTATTGATGGAATTCAGTATTTTGTTATTTTCTATTTTGTTTCTTCTTTATCATGCAATTAACTTGGAAATAGTTTCTGCAATTGTAGTTTTATCCGATTAGAAGAGATCGCTATTATGCTATTATGCTGCAACTGTAGTTTTATCCGATTACAAGAGGGAGTAATTCTACTCTTTTCCCACCGTATAAGCTGTATAATGGAGGCTATTTTTCTCCAACCGTAGTTGTTATAAGCTGTACAATGAGGGTATTTTTGGCAACCGCAGTTGCTGGTGGAAAACTAATCTATTGAAGCCTTATTTTGTTGCCACATTTTTTGTTGGTGGAAAACTATTATTATTATTATTTTACCAGTTACCAACTATTATTTTACCATGGTATACAAATTGAATATCGAAGGTATTTAGTTTGAAGGGCATTTTCGACAGTGTGCTATAGTGTATATTGATGTAAATAATAAGTGAACACTACAAAAATTATAGAACATTAACGGTCCCAACAAGTATTTTCTCTAAATTTTGTACGCTTAACCTTTTAACAGTTAATCCAGCCACAACTACTATTTTGTATTGATTTTATTT
>CAODLS011684184.1:0-11592 GCA_948243855.1 Flueggea neowawraea | reverse complement strand
GGTGCAAATGGTGCTAGTTCATACAAAAAATAGTTAGTCTTGAGGAATTTCGAGCTCTTGAAACTAATATGGACAAGATTATGGGATTTTTTAGCGACATGTGGACTTGGATGAAGGAGGCTCGATGAACAAGCAATAATGCTATTGCTTCTACTTCTACACCATGTACTCCAGCGGCTCCATGATATAGTTTTGGACACTAGGATCGATATCTCATGAATTATCATACATTTTCATTTTATATGAACTTTATGATATTTGAAAAAAATTTATGCCTATTTGCATATTTAAACTTATGATCATTTCATATTTTTGCTAATTTTAATCATGTATGGGTGCTTTGATGTTATTTATGATATTTGACTTTGGTTGTTGTCTTTCATTGGGCATTTTATGCTAACTTTTCTATTTATACCCTTTTGTGTTGATGACAAGAAGGGGGAGAAAAATTGATATTTGATAATTTATATGTTTGCTGCAAAAGCTTAAAATGATGTTTGATTATATTGGAACATTTTGAGGGGGAATTACTTTGAATATTTTCTAATATTGACTAACAAATGTGACAAGGCTAATACTCTTGGTCAAATTGTCAATTTTTTTTGTCTTTCATAGAAGCATAAACTAATGGGAAGTGTCAAACTCTTTCATGTTTGTCATCATCAAAAAAAGGGAGATTGTTGAACCAAAGGTGGTTCACATTTAAATCCCTCTATGTTTTGATGATGAGCAAAATGGTGTTTGATACTTAGATGATTTTTCAATCATTTCAAAGCTTTACTCAACTATGAAGGCAGTTCACTCGGGTAACCAAGTATTCACTTGAGTATTTCATGGTATCCATAGGCAACAATCCTGAAATCTCACTCGAGTAACCAGAGGTGTCACTCGAGTAATCCAACCCTCATCACAGTCGAGTAAATGGTTAAATCTCACTCGAGTAATCCATGTCTGAGATCACTTAAGTAACTAGAAAATGTTCACTTGAGTAATTCATGTGCCATCTGACTTAAGTAATGAAAAAACATAACTTTATTGAACCATCAATGATGACAAACTTACTCGAGCAACAACATTCATCACTCTAGTAATTCAATCATGAAGTAGACATGAAGAACGTCATCTCACTCAAGTAACAAGGTTTGTCACTTGAGTAATCACATGAAGACATAATGATTATACCTATGAATGACAAAATCAGAAATTAAATGTTGTGGGTTGGTGGTGCCAACGGTCCGAAAATTATCTCACTCCAGTAACCCATATTGCTCACTCAAGTAACACATTGTGAATATCAATTTCTAAAGAAAGCTCACTCAAGTAACACCAAGGGCTTACTTGAGTAAGGAGCTATGTCAGAGGCATTTAATGTTTTGCTACTGATGTATCCTAAATTTACAAAATAATTAAACCACTAAAGTATATGGTTTTTACCCTTAGGTTATTTGATTATTGGTGAATTTATGCACTTTTTGTGTTTTGGGCAGGGTGATGAGGAATTTATGAAATGAGATGGAAAAGAGATGAAAAATTAATGCAAAATATTTTTTAAAGTTGGAAGATAAATGGAAAAAAGTGCAATGAAAATCGGCTTAAAAGGTGCAAAGTTCGTCGTTAAGCGCGAAGTGGTGTTGCTCACAGCCAGCCATCATGGTCATGAACAGAAGGTCATCACAGCTGTGACCACCACACCATCATGGTTGTGACCATTATGGAAGGTGACAAAATAGTACAGAAGTTTTTGGCCTTTTTTGTGGTCAAATAGTGGATAGAAGTGGACAAAAGGTGTATACAAGTGGAAAAAATTGAAATCAAGTTGATATCAAGTGGAAACAAGTGAACAAGTGGTGTACATAAGTTGATAAAATGTGGACTAAAGGAGTACACCAAAGTTGACATTAAATGGATAAAGTGGACAACTTATGTACATCAAGTTGGCAACTTGTGTACAATAAATGATAAAATTTTACATCAAGTGGACAACTTTCCAAGGTTTGGTGGAGGCTAAAAAATTCTTATAAATACTTATTTCATACACATATTGGAAGATCTACTCTCTTGAAGAAAAATTCACCATGTAAGCTTGAGAGAAAAAATAGAGGATTTAAGTGGAATAAGGGGGTTGCTTGAAAAGCCTTTGGCCTCGCAAAGGAATCCCCCACAACCTCTATTTTCCATTTCTTATGTTTTTATTGGTTTTATTTTTCTTCATAAGTGTAGTCTTTATTTTCTTTCAACTATGGTAGTGTAGTCTATTTTTTTGGATTTTGAGTTGTAAGTTTTGATAACTATCTACTATGCTTAATGAAAGGGTTTTTTTTATATTCTTCATTTCTTTATTTGTTGTCATGGTTGATTTAATGACTTTTTTTAATTAAATATCATTATGCTTGATCACCATAATGGTGTTTGTCACATTCCTAAATAAAGGATCGAAAGAAGAAGTTTAGATTAGGTCGACATGCATCACACTTATTAGGTTATGTAATAGGCATATTCATACCAACAAGGTGTTCGATGAAATTTCCAATAGAACTTAATGAGTCTTGTTTAGTTAGGAGAGGCTGAAAGGACCCACCTAATAGATTTAGACATAACTTAAATGAACTCGAGAGAGGATTTAAGAGATTAAAGCGAGAGAACACTCATACCACTAAAATCCGTTTTGTTTATGCAGTGAATAGGAGTCTTCACTTGCATAATCCAAATGTTTGCTGTAATTTCTATTTCTTGTTATGTTTTTAAATAATGTTATGTTGTTTTTAAAATAAAAGCCACAACAACTAAAAGTCTTGGATTTTATTGTTTTGTTTTTTATTTCCGATCATTAACTCATACACGTTCCATGTGGATTCGACACCCAAGGAATGCTCCAATGGTTTTATTACTACATCGATCCTCGAGCACTTGCGAGGCACTGATCATGTTTTTAGAACCGTTGTTGGGGAACAGTGGTATTAGTTGTGATCTATTTTTTTTAAGCATGATGCGGCTCATATACAATTTATTATATTTTTTCATGTGGTACCATTGATTTTGTGCTTTATTGTTTACAAGCCACTTATGGTCTATGTAAAGAAATTGAAATAATGTCCTGATGCATAGAGACTGTTTTTTTATTGAGCTTATTATCTTTGAATAAAGGTGTGAAAATATGTGAAGAAGTGTTATATATATTTTGTCCAATAATTTTTTTCTCATGCCTAAAGTTGGATATGCGCAGTCAATGAAGAAGCAAAAGCAAGCCAAGCTGAAAATAGAGAAGAGTTATTAACTCTCTTCCTTTTCTTTTTAATGCTTGATTTCGAAAAAGTGAACTTGTTCCCTTGTTCGATATTTTTTGATAATGATGACTTACGTAGTTGAACATTGGGGAGAATGTTCAAAATAAGTGTGGGAGATGTATTTAATCACTTTTATGTCTTTGCTTGCATGTTGATTTTGCTTTAAAATGCTTCAAATTTTTTCTTGAATTGTGTTTTTTTCTTTTCAATAAGTCAAACTGAAGAAGAGTAAAAATTGGATTGATTTTGTTAAGGGAATCTTGTAGTGTGTGACAATGCTTAATATGATCAATTGAGGAATAAATACTATTTGCTAGTTGCTTGAACCTTATTTAAGAATTTTAAGTTGTAAGGCTGAGAATTTTTTTTGTCGAACCTTACTCTTTTGTGGTGGCATAAGAAGACTTACAAGCTTGTTGCTAAGCTGGTTATTTGAATTTTTTTTTGTAGACTTGGCATCGAAAAATAAGGAGAAAAAAAGGGGTTGCTCATAAATTTCTTGAACCTAATCTAGGAAAAATACGTGGGATTTTTAATCTACTCCGCTGTCTTTTGAGATGGTTGAAAAATAATTTTGAAACATAAAAAATGATGCCATAAGGGTTTTCTAAGTAATCGGGAACACTCATAATAAAAGAGCGGTTTTCGCATGAAAAAGAAGACTTCCTTTATGGTAGAAAACTTACTAAGTGACAAAGCACGAAAAATTGAACTTTTAATTGATAGATTGTGTTTGTAGCAATTAAGTTATTGAGATCGTTGAAAAAAAATTGAATAATGAAAAATGATGCCAAAGCTTGCTTGAAAACAAATGTAAACGTCTTTTTAACTTGGGAATAGGGGAGATAAGTTTTAACGATGCCAATTTACTAAGGAATCTGGTAGATGAATTGTTGAATTTGTGCCACTTCATAATGCTTAAGTTTGGTTCTTCTAGTTGATGAATGCTATTTTGTTGTCTTTTTAATCATCTTACTTCCATATTTGCATAGTACAAAATTTTTTGACTTAATTGATTCGAATTTGTATTATTTCCTCGAGATTGAGAATAGTTTGCTTGAGGACAAGCAAACAAGTAACTGTGGAGGAGTTAAACTTACTCCAGCAACAATATTCATCACTCGAGTAATTCAATCAAGTAGTAGACATGAAGAAAATCACTCGAGTAACAAGGCTTGTCAATCGAGTAATCACATGAAGACATAATGATTACACTTAAGAATGACAAAATTATAATTTAATTGTTGAGGGTTGGTGGTCCCAACGGTTCAAAAATTGGCTCACTCGAGTAAGCCATATTACTCACTAGAGTAACATGTTATGGAGATCAATTTCTAGAGAAATCTCACTCGAGTAACACCAAGGGTTTGCTTGACTAATGCACTATATCAAAGGCATTTAATAGTTGGCTACTCTATCTCACAACTGCTCCAATTAATCCCTTAACGACTCTTTCGACTTGTAAAGCTACCTTCAAGGAGACTTTAGAAAATGCCTAATAACTCTTGAGTATTTATTTCTACAATGACCAAGCATCAGAGCATTGATTTCTATGATTTTATTGATACAAGTATATTGTGAATTTATTTATATTCTCATTGTTTGTATCACTAGTTTATATTTTATTGGTGAGTGTTTGTTAACACATTTTTAGGAGTGGTTGTGAGTAGGATCAAAAGGTAGATCCTTAGGTTGGTTTTTATTCTTGAACCAAAATTAAGAAACTTGGCAGAGTTCTCATTAGGTAGAAAGCAAAGTTGTAATCTTCGAAAGATTGTTAGTGGAAATCATAAGTTGTGATACTTAGGTAGTGGATGTAAGCATCGAGTTGGCCGAACCACTCTAACTCTTGGTGTTCATTCTTATACAATCTTTAAGATTGTGCCAATTTTGAAGAAATTTCAAAGCTACACTAAACACACTTTTAAACCCCCCTTCTAGTATAGTAATTGATTCTACATGAACCGTCGAACAAAAATCATGGTCTAAACTGATCAAACCGGAACTAAATCAAAACTGCCCAAAATCAATCGTGGGTGGTCCAGTTCTGATTCAATAATTCCATCCTAAAAATGTCGTAGCAATATCGTGTTTGTTGATGTGATGAACATTTAATGGATCCTGCTCTTTTCTATTTATTTCCACTGCATTCGAGGTATGTTCTCGGTTTATTTTATTTATCTGTAATTAATACCATTTTTTTATGGATTACATCCTAAAAATATCATAGCAATATCGTGTAATATCGTGTATTTATCTGTAATCAATACCAAAATCAACCGTGGGCAGCCCAGCTCTAGTTCAATAATTCCATCTTAAAAATATCGTAGAATAGCGTGTTCGTTCGTGTGATGAATATCTAATCGATCCTGCTATTGTTTGTTTATTTCCAATGCATTTGAGGTATGTTCTCGGTTCATTTATTTATCTATAATCAATACCATTTGTTTTTTTATTGATTTCTTTGGTATGAGAGCGTAGGATTGTGTTCTGACTATGTGTTCTAAAAAAACTTATTAATCTCTATGCCTGACTATCGATGATATGTTGTTTTAATTTATTAGTGCGTTTTTTGATCTATTTTCCTTTGAGAGTGTCCAGAATCGTAAAACCAAAGAAATAATTCCCAAACTAGCAAAAAATGTTGCCCATCATATGCTGCGAAAGCATAGTGTGGCTTGCACGCACTAGTGCTCTGGTGCATTGGCGGCGAGATGTTTTCTTTAGTTCCAAGTGTGTAGGGATGACATGATGTGATATGATTAAGTTGAAGGTGACACATGGTTCTATATGGTTTATGTAACCTATTAGCTGTTGAACACAGCTCGATGCTTAGTGTGTGTAATGTAGACACACATGATGAAACCACAATTTGACAGGATGCAAAAAGGCCTCGTACCAAATTGATTGGGTACCACCTTGCACTCATGGAACAATAACTGAATGACACATGGCGGCCTATGCCACATGACACTACCTCATCATGAGCCATATAGCAGTCCATATCATATCGAAATGCCACGTAGACCAGCTTGAGTTTCATAGGCCCGAAATGGCAATCCAATAGGAGGGGTGTCAATTGGATTTTTAAATTTTAGAACATGTTCAAAAATGTTTTTTCAATTATCCAATAATTAAGATAAGCAAAAGAAAATGCAAGAACAACTAATATAATTAGCACAATAAATAAATGTAAAGAGAGAAGGGATAGAGAAATCAAATCCAATATTTATAGTGGCTCGACCCTCTTCGTCCACATGAACTCATCAAGCTTCCCCTTGGGATTTTGAATCCACTATATCTTCCTTATTCAATGGGTGAAAGCAACCATTAGAACCTCTTGCTTCAATGTGTGCAAGATTAGTTCTCATCTCAATACAACCCTTGTTTTCAATACAAACAAGAAAACTATGTATCTCTATAATACAATGAAAATCTCACTAAGGAAGAACAAAAATAGAACTAAAAACTCTCAATAAATAATAAATTTTTTCAATTCATAATCACTCTTGAGAAGTGCATGGATGATTTCCCAATAAGATCAAGAGAAAGCTTGATGATTTTTAAAGATGATTGCAAGTGGTTATCCTTATTTGTTTCAAAGTGTGTTAGGAGTATTTATACCTTTTGAAGTCGTACGAGATGTTAAGGGATTTAATGTATCTATTGTGAGATTGAGCAACCCTGCATTTAATGTTCTAACATAGATTCTAACTTGAGTGAGAGATATGAGTTACTCGATTGGGCTATCTCTTAAAAACGTTCCTTGAAATGTGTTACTCGAGTAAGCATTTAGGGTTACTGGAGTTAGCCATGAATTTGACCATTGGAACTACCAACCCTCGAATATTTGAATCTTGAATGTGTCAATCCTAGGTATAAAATTTTGTCTTCAAATGATTACTCGAGCAAGACAGGTTGTTACTCGAGTGATAGATTCATCTTCAAGTTTTCTTGTTGATTGAGTTACTAGAGTGATGTATGTGGTCACTCGAGTTGATTTTTTATATCTAGTTCCTTTGGATAGACATCTGAACTAATTTGTCATCTTTGGTTCATCTGGATACATGTCTTGCTCAATTGAGAAATTTTGTTACTCGAGAGATCTAGCACCTAGATAAGTCGAGTAAGGCTTAAGATGTCACTCTAGTGATCCAAGGGTTTGAAAACTCGAATTACGCTCATTGTTGCTCGAGTGAGAGAGTTTGATGCATAGCCCCTAGAAGTCCTTCTTACTCTAGTAACACTACGAGTTACTCGGGTAAGAGCATTTTGATCTTTGCCTCGATTTCCTCAAGCATTTGGTTACTTGAGTGAGATAGCATGTTACCTAAGTGAGAGAGTCACAATTCTTGCCGTTGGCCAGTTCTGTTACTCTAGCAAAGCTTCAACTTACTCAAGTTGTCCATTAATGAACATGCTTAAATGTTTAAATATCAAACTCAATTTTTTTCTTCATCAAAATATAAAGGGACTCCAATGTTAAACACCCTTGGTCCAACAAGTTTTACACGTGTTATGACCTAGACATGTGGACCATAGATATTGTAACATGATATTGGAGTCAACTAATGTGTGATGGTCTGTCATGCACATGAGACACGTTGCATCTCCTTGATGAACGTTAGCCACTCTTGGTTCAACAATCTCTCGCTTTTTATTATGACAAAATGTGCAAAATCCATCTTAGTTTGTGCATTTATCAAAAAAAAAAAGAAATTTATCAAGGTTCTTGACCTTGTCACATTGGTTAGTGAATTCAACATAAAATAATCCCCCTTTAATAAAGCACCTTAAGCAATAAAATTTCGAACACCGAGTGCATTAAATTTTCAAGACAATTCAATACAATACGAAACCTTAGAAACAGACTCAGACAAAGAGAATAGCACTATGTTATTTTATCTGTCTATTCGAAATTACGCTTGGTTTGTCAGTGTTTGTTTTCCTTCCAGGTTTCTGTTAGTACATGACCTGAGGGAATCCCTCTGAATTGATTGAGCCAGATCCTGAAATTAAGAGAATAGCACTACGAAACCTTATAAACAGAGTCAGACAAAGAGAAAATGAGATAGACAGAGAAAGGGAAACATCAATGGAGGGTAATGATCAAGCTCACAGAGAGCAACCTCCTAGCAGGGTTGTTCGAGAAAATCCAATATTTCAGCTGATGACGATGTTAGATTGTGTGAGATCGGATCTGCGGGGGACCGAGTCTAGTATTGCGAGGCTCTCTGTTGTAGCCAACAACTTTGAAATAAAGTTGAATATTATTCAGATGGTGCAACAGTTTGTGTAGTTTGATGGGTTACAGGATGAGGACCCAAATGCTCATTGGACAACTTTTTGGAGTTGTGTGACACATTCAAGATTAATAGGGCCACCAACGTTGCAATTAGATTGAGATTATTCCCATTCTCATTCATTTCCAGAGCTAAGCAGTGGTTGAACTCACTTCCTAGGGGGTTTCTATTACTACTTGAGATCAGATGACCTATAAATTCTTATTGAAGTACTTTCTAAGCCAGGATTTAATTAAGGAGATGACAATTAACAATTACCAACGGCATACAACACGTTCCAAGCCATTGAAGCCAGCAGAGGTGTATGATGTAGATGCAGTGACAACTCTAGTTATGCAAGTGGAGGCTTTGAGTAAAAAGATTGAAGGATTTTTTGTAGTACAACAAGCAACTCAGGTTGCATTTTGTGAAGTGTGTGGGGAGGACACCGAAGTCAGGAATGTGTTGAGTTTGTGAACTATATGGGGAGTGCATAAAGATCTCAAAATAAACCCTATAGTAACACATACAATCTCGGATAGAGGAACTACCCCAACTTCTCTTTGGGAGGACATAATCAACAAAGGAAAAATTATCCACCAGGATTTCAATAGTAGCCTAGAATAGAAAAGAAGCCCAACCTTTAGGATTTTATGACTAAATTCATTCAGACATCAAAGATACATTTCTCACATTTGGAGACTTCATTTAAAAATCAGGACCCATTGTTGGGAATCCAAGAAGCTTCCATTCATAACTTGGAGCATCAGATAGGACAATTGTCTAAGTGTTTGTCTAAAAGGAAGAAAGGGACACTACCTATCAATACAATGACTAATCCTCGTGAACACATTAAGGAAGTTGCTCTTAGAAGTGGTAAGGAGTCGAAGGAAGCTGGTAAAGTGACCGAACCATAGAATGATAGAAATAAAAATGAGGAAGGATTGGAAAAGCCTTAGCTAGTAGAGAGTTCAAGTCTTACATCCCATCTACTGAGAAAATGAGGAAGGATCGTATGGATAAACAATTTGGTAACTTCCTTGAGCATTTTAAACAACTTCACATTAACTTGCCTTTTGTTGAAGCTATTTCACAGATGCCAAAATATGCAAAGTTTCTTAAGGAGTTACTTTCGAACAAATGAAAGCTCGAGGAGTTGTCCACTGTTTGTTTGAATGAAGAGTGCTCAGTAATTGTTCAAAACAAACTACCTCAGAAATTTTAGGATCCAGAGAGTTTCATTGTCCCTTGTACTTTTGGCAGTTTGTCAGTCGAAAAGACTTTAGCTTATTTGGGTGCTAGTATAAACTTGATGCCTTATAATATGTTCAAACAATTAGGGCTTCGAGAGCCTAAGCCTATAAGGATGAGTTTACAATTAGCTGACAGATCAGTAAGTATCTACGGGGGTGATTGAGGAAGTTTTGGTCAAAGTTCAAAAATTTATTTTCTCAGGGGATTTTATGATGTTTTGATATGGATGAGGATAGGGAGCCAACTCTTGTTATGTGATGAACATTTTTAACGACTGCTAAGGCCATTATTGATGTCAGAAGTGGTAAACTAGTACTCAGGGTTGGAAATGAGGAGGTGACTTTTCATGTGTCAGAATCATTGAAGAAGCCTATTGAGCGAGATGATAGTTATTATGTGATTGATGTGGTTGACCTCGCAGTATCAGATTCTTTGCAAGAAATTGTATCTAATGCTCCTTTAGATTTGATTATTGTGTAGGGTAAGGAGGAGGATAGTTTTGTACCTTCATTGATGGAAGAAGTGGCAATAATTGAATCTATAGAGTTGGTGAAGAGAGGAAAGAGGTTTGAAGCCATTAATAGAGGTGGGATGAAGAGACTCAAGCCTTCTATAGAGGAACCACCTACCTTAGAGTTGAAAGTATTACCGGGACACCTTGAGTATGCTTTTCTAGAAAAAGGTTTCCAAGCTACTAGTTATCATAGCTTTCGACATAGAAGAAGTACAAACATGGAGACTTATAGATGTGCACAAATAATATAAAAGGGCAATTGCTTGGAATATCTCAGACATAAAGGATAGATGTGCACAAATAATATAAAGGGGCAATTGATTGGAATATCACAGACGTAAAGGGTATAAATCCCTCCTTTTTATACTCACAAAATCTTGATGATGGATGGGTTTTAATCAGTAGTGCAGCCTTAGAGAAGGCTTAATCCGAATATGAAGGAAGTTGTGAAAGTTGAGGTGATTAAGCTTCTTAATGAAGGGGTTATTTACCCATTCTCTGACAGTTCATGGGTTAGCCCTGTTCAGGTGGTGCCGAAGAAGGGGGTATGACTGTAGTACAAAATGTGAAGAATGAGTTGATCCCAACAAGGACAGTCACTGGGTGGAGAGTATGTATTGACTACATAAAGCTTAATGATGCAACTCAAAAGGATCACTTTTCTTTTCCATTTATTGATCAGATGTTGGAGCGTCTAGTAGGGCATATGTATTACTACTTCTTGGATGGTCTCTCGGGGTACTTTCAGATCCCTGTTGCACTAGAGGACCAGGGATAGACCACCTTCACATGCCCGTATAAGACATATGCTTATAGGACGATGCCCTTTGGACTTTGCAATGCACCGGGACCTTTCAGAGGTGCATGATGGACATCTTCAAATACTTGGTCGAAAACATTATGGAGGTATTTATGGATGACTTATATGTTTTTCGTGATTCTTTTGATTTATGCCTTCATAATTTGAAACGTGTTTTGCAAAGGTGTGAAGAGACCAATCTTATATCAAATTGGGAAAATTACCATTGTATGGTTCAATAAGGGATAGTGCTAGGCCATAAATTTTTTTGTGGATGGATCGAGTGTTAGTGTAAGCCCTAGGCCCAAGCACATTGTTTTCGAAACCCTTTATATTTGATATATATGTATGAGGCATTTTTCATCCTGTTTCTTATTTCTGTGCATATTTAATTGGATTAATTATCCATGAATAGTGGTTCTAATTAAGTTATCAAATATGATTTGGATAGTAAAACCT
>CAODLS011684087.1:0-18906 GCA_948243855.1 Flueggea neowawraea | reverse complement strand
ATTGGAGATTTGGGTGATGAAGAAGTATAATGTGAAGGAGTCATGGGTGAAGGAATACAATATTGGGTCTTACATGCCAAAAGAGTTGAAGAAAAGTGTTGATAGGTCTTCTAGAACTCAACTTAGATGGGATCATAATTTATTTAATGTACCTTTGAACAAAAGGGTTGTTAGAATTTTGTGTGTTTTGAAGAATGGTGAAATTTTGTTGGAGTACAAAAGCAGGGTTCTTGTTTCTTATGATCCAAAGCTTGGAAAATTTCAGGATCTTGTCTTACAAGGTTTGCCTAATTGGTTCCAAACTATTGCTCATGTTGGTGGCCTCAATTGGATTGACACTCCCATTGATACATAGAGGAGGAAATATATTATTATGTTTTGTTAATAAGAAGGCTCAAACTCGATCTGGTTTGCTAGATAGTATTCAGAATACCGATATCTATAAAAAAATTAATGAAAAGATTTTTTTGCGGCAGAAATGATACATCTTATAATGTAAGTTTGCTCCTTATTCACAAAACTATGTTGATTTGTCTTGTTTTTAAGTTGTTTATTGATTACTAGATCTAGTTAACATGCTTCATAAGTATTTTTAGATCTATATGTTTAGATTCAAATAATAAGTTGTATCCATGTATATATAATTAATATTTATTGATTGGTTACTAGAAAAAACATTACTAGTGATTACTTAGTTCCCTAATCATCCAAATCAAAATTAATTATCATGATTTCCCTTCCAAGGTGTTAACTAATTAAAAGTAGCAGCAAACATATGTGCATTGACGTGTGTATTTAATGACATGCCCTAATGTAGCTTTATTAATTTATGAGATATTGTATACTCCAAATCATTAATCTCAAAATGATTATGATATGGCATGTAATTTTAGATTCTCCTCTTCAAGTTCTAATTAAATGTGAAATTTTTCCTTAATCAACAACTAACATGTGTTCCTTTCTTCTTATAAAAATTATCCACTATTCTTTTTTAGGATGATTCTAAAAACGTTGTGAAATTTTTAAATAAACTTTAGTTTTTGTTCTACTTTCTATTGTTTGTCTCTCATTAACGGATGAACACTTTTTATATCCAACAAAATCATAACCATATTTGTTATATTAGTAAAGATATAAAAGTAAAAATAACATTCTATTTAAAAAAAAACAACAATCTTTATAGGACGAAATGAGTAAATAAAATGATTGCTTTCTTTATAAATTTTCCCACATCAATGTAGGGTAAATAGACAACAATATATACTCTATATTTTTTAGTTAATTCGGTTATTTCATATAAATTTTTATTTTTAAAAATATGAAATTTGAATTGAACTGAATCAGAAACGAAAATTGAGATGGTTATTGCTTTTGTCATTGGCATATGAATTAAGGGTTTGATTTGTTATATCCAATTTTTATTGAGAATTTAATCCTCGATGAGAAAATTTCAAATTAATAGAAAATTAATTAGCACTTGGTGAGGTATACCTGATGTCTGCATGTCGTAGCACAAAGCCAAAACTTATACTTTATAACCAATTTGATTAATTAGTCTTTGTTTTCTTCAAAGGTATACATCTTATCAAAAGATGAAAAGATTCATCCACTCATTCAACTAATAATATAATGTTGTGTTTGTCAAAGTGTTAGCCAAATAGACATTTCATTTTTTTTTTCGCTCTTTGTTGGCTTGTTAGAATTGTACCATAGTCCAATTAGAGATATAAGTGGTGCGATTTGGTCGGTTTTAAGTATTCAAACCAAACCAAATTGCAAATTGCGATTTGAAAAAATTGCAACCGCAGTCAAACCACTAGTATGGTTAAATTCACTAAATCTAAACTAGCGGTTGAGGTGCGATTTGATCGGTTTGACATTTTGTGTTTTATTAAATATATAAAAACTTAAACAACTAACAAAATAAAATAAATAACAATATTGAAAAATAACTTTAATATTATTTCATTAGAATTACAATGTCTTTAAAATATGAAAGATGTCTAAAAAATAAGAAATATTGTTTCAAAATACATTAACCTTTACAAATTGCTCTTTGAAAATAAGTACAATTATGCAGTGTTTTCATTATCTGTCAATTAGCATCTAACTAAAACTAATGTATATCTATTGTTAGCATCCAAAAAAATATATTTTTCAGCTATAAAGAAATTTACAAAATTGCACATAATTTTAAAAAAATCCAAAATATACAATATGCGGTTACGCGATTGCGGTTTGGTTTGAGCGGTTTTAATACATTATTATCCGCAGTCGAACCGCAAATTAGCTAACTTATAAAATTATGATCCACAATCAATCTGAATCTACAAAAAATCACAAATTGTAGTGCGATGCGAAACGAATTGGTCGGTTTTTGCGATTCGACGGTTAAATCTTACACCCCTATCCACAGTTGCAATTTTAGGTATATCAGCATCAATAAAAGTGATAGAAGGAAAAGAGGAGACTATAGAAGTATATCTTTTAACTACGTAAACATTAATAGGCGTCGGAAAATAAAAATAATTTTTTGATGGGTACCAGTAAAACCATCTTACTTACTTATAATTGAGGTTTTAGACGAGATTAAAGCTAAAGATCCTTTTAATATGAAAGTTATTTTAAAAATTATATACACTTTGAAAAAAATAAGGACGATATCTCAAAGATTTTATTAATATATATTCTATTTATATTGGAGAATTTTCAAATTTATAAAATATAAAATACAATTACATTATTAACTTAAACAAAATATATACAGTGGAGTCCCCTAAATTTGAAGACAGAGATCTGCTTAGTCTGTCTAATGGGAGAGCCAGCTTTAAACTTTATAATGTTGACAATAAAACAGATGAACCTAACCCTAACAGACTTCATTGTCAGACTGCAGTTTGCACTGATATGCAATTTGTGATTAACTTTTGTGATTAACTTTTTGTGCTCTTCACAATCATTCCGACAAAAGAAAACCACTAGCCAAGCAAATTGCAAAGCTTACTGACTACTAAGGGATGAGGGGGACCGTCAGGGCATCGATTAAGCCATGAACAACTTGCAGAACTTGTACCTATTTGACGATTACTCTTTAACAAGTCGGAGACTTGGTTAGTACACCACCCTGCAATTAAAATATCGTCCAATATTTTTCATATGTTTTTGAATTTCATCATCAAAAAAACCAGATAATGACGACTCTCGGCCTTCTCGACAACCCATAAATTAAATTTTCGCTATCAACTTGTGGAAAAAGATATCTACTTGCGATGATGAATTAAGAAAAAAATCAATGACTTGATGGTGACAATCCTGCAAGTTGATAGCTTGACATAATATACAGTCCAAGAATAGCACAGTTTTATTCAATAATGGGTCGCATTTTGATTAATTACTATGTTTATATACAACATGGGAATGAAAATAATCAGGGTTTGATTATTTTTTTATTTGCTATTCGAAAATCGAACTTTCGACTCTTTAATGCTAAAAATTACTTAAATATCAATGAGCTACATGCTCATTAGTAATTAGGGTTTGGTAATTATCATCTTGTTTGATATTTAATGGTGGCATGCATAAGGGAAGCAATAGTTTTTTCTTTTCATGGAGGATATTTTGTTAACCATGTAGTGAAGTGGATTGGTGGGATTTATTATGTATACTCTCTAGTACCGCATTATTGATCATCACATTTCTTGGCTAAAAGAAATTATTGATCATCACATCATAGAGGAGTTAGTATAAAACTGAAGGTACTTTGTGATCCAACAAGCCAGAAAAGTCACATGGTTGGCACTTATAGGTGCAACATTGCTTCATTACAATCACTAATAAACGTAATATTTTCTTATTAATTTTCGAAATCATTAACGTCCCAATTAGTTAAACTACTTCTTTTCATAATTAAGTGCTTATTAAACAAACTAACACTGACCACATGATTAGTTAGTTAACTGGTCATGGTGTGGATTTGTTGCTTTCGGCAGCCAACCTCACATGGTTTGGTTAATTTATTTGATAGTTTCAGTATTAAGTTGCTAATGATCAATATGTGATACTAGTCAGTGGGCACATGGAATGCACCTTAATTACGATCTGAGCGAAACAACAGCACTTCGATTAATTAAATTAATTAGGGCGAAAACAGTTAATGTAATCATTAAAAGATCATTGAGTGAGAAATAGTTCATTGATTTGATTAATTAGTGTGATAATGTTGAGCAGACGTTATAATTGTCATTGGATTCCTTAGAAATCTAGTACTCCCTCCTTTTCAAAAAGAATGATTTTTAAGAATTTTTCACACATATTAAGAATATGATTAGATTATATTAATTATATTGATATTTTACTATATTAGCCTTATTTATTCTAGTGAAGGTGATTGGGATGTAATTATTTAAAGCAATTTAATAGGAAGATAAATATGAAAAAAAAAATAAAAAACTTCTTGATTTTATAAAATATCACTTATTTTGGTAAAAACTAATTTATCTAAAAAAAATTATTTTTGAAAAGGAGGGAGTACTGATTAATGTCACCTCGTGCACTGCCAACTAAGAATGTGACTTTAATATGTTGACTGTATTTGTTCTTTTTGTATTTTTGTTTTTCAGATTAATTAATAACACACCAACATTCGTTGGTCAAAGTTTATGAGGGTTTAAATCTCTTGAATAGTCATCTGGATTCAAATTCTTGTAGAATCTACAGTGTTATATATGGAGCGTACGGTTGGGTGGTCGTCCCCGCTTATAGGCCTCTACAATACCTGAAATCTATACAACTTATTTCAAGCCTTTTTTTTTTTAAAAAAAAAGTAGCACATATTGACAACATGTTTTAAGGTAATCAATATTACATAAAGGTAGCTAATACACTTAACCCTTTACTCTTTGTGGCGAGCTGCTACCTTTATATAGTCATGCGTTGATTGTGAACTTAATTATTTAATTAGACAGAAATATATTATTTTTCAGAAATTTCTAAATGTATTATTTTGCGCCTAATCAAATGAATTCTGATGGGAAGCTACTTTATGGATTTATAAGCTTTATTAAATTAAATCCATTACTTAGCAAAAAAAATTGTCAACTAATAAATTTGGATTTTTTTTTGGTAAATCAAGTTAATTTCCATTATATGAAGAATTTATATACAAAATATAGCCACAACGGAAACAATCTTTGTCTAGTTCTTTACCGAGATCTGACTCACATCTGGACAAAGAGATAAGGAAACTAGACTTAGATCGATTCCATGACCTGTATAACAACAAGACAAAGGAAACACCTCTATACAAACTGTACATCATAAAAACAGAAAGACAACATCAAAAACTAAGTCAATCTAGCTGGAATTTTCAAAGCAACAGATTCCAACGCTTTACTAAGCACTCTGCTTCCTGATGGAATTCTGTGATCAAAAATACATTTATTTTGCTCATGCCATATCTAGTATATTGCAGCAGCAAAGATAACTTTCCTTAGCCTACTGAGTTGAGATTTGCCACTAGTTTTTCAGGCGAAATAACTAACTTCTCTTTGCCATGGCAATATTCGACGTGTGCACTTGCATTTTATTAATAAATCTGTCCAAATAGCAGAAGTAAAACTGCATTCAAAGTATAAATGATTAATAGTTTTAGGCATGGAATTGCAAAGGACACAGGTATCAGAAGTAACACACCCCCATTGAATAATCTTGTTTTCACAGCAAGCTTATCAAGTATAGCTAACCAAAGCATAAAACAATATCTAGGAATATTAGCAGCCAGACAAGCTTATACCAAGAGACAACAGGGCTTTTAGGCCTTAGCTCCTGCCAGACACTCTTAATAGTGTAAGCACCGGTAGCAGTGAGCTTCTATTTCACCATATCAGATCTGCTTGCATTAGGATTTATCATGGAAATTGCATGTCATGCAGAAGCAATATCCTCATCTGTGGGATCTGGTAAACTCTAGCAATTGTGTCTCCATATATCAGCAATTTTTTCTTCCCTTAGGACATCTGAATCCCTAATATGAATAGATGGAAAAGTAGCATAAACAGAGTTTCCATTATACCAAGCGTCATACCAGAATGAAAACTCTTTCCCATCTCCTAGAGTATAATCAAAACAGTGCATCAAGTCATTTCTAAGAGAGAGCAAGTTATTCCAAGCCCAACTACAATCAAGGGGCTTCACAATACCCTAGAAGATTAATTTCTTAAGCTTCTGGCGTGTAACCCAAATAGCCCACAAGGATTGTTTGCAAGAAATTAATTCTCATACCTTTTTCCCAACAACAACTTTGTTCCAAGAGATCAAGTTAGTGATACCAAGCCTACCCTTTGTTTTAGGTTTGCATACTTGGCTCCAAGCAACAAGGCCTTTAGAGCCTTGTTCTTTCCTTGCTAAAGAAAAGCTCTGCATTTACGATCAATTGACTGAATGAAAGCTTTAGAAAGTGTGAAAATTGAACACCAATATACTTGTATGCTTCTAAGTACATATATAACCAACTGAAGCCTTCCAGCATAAGAAAGACATTTGGTTGTCCAAGAATTGATACAAGAACAGATCTTATTAATAAGGACAGAACAATGCTCACGCTTTAGTCTAGTAGAAATAAGGGGCACACCAAGGTACATGACTGGTAATGTCCCCTCATTGAACCTCAGAAGACTAAGAATATTGTGTTTTTCTTCATCACAGGTTCCTGAGGAAAATATGGAGTTTTTTCCTTCATTGATTTGCATACCAGACACAGCAGAAAAATGAGAGAGAATCTCATTAATAGAGAAAATAGATTCCACATAGCTACTACAACAAATCATCTGCAAAGGATAAATGGACCAATTTGAGAGCCTTGCAACCAAAATGGAATCTAAAAGATGCAGGGAGATTAACATCAAATAATCTAGAAAGATATTCCATACAGAGGACAAAAATCAAGGGAGACATAGGATCTCCTTGTCTAAGGCATCATTTTCTATCAAAATACCCATCAAGAGAGCCATTGATCATAAGAGAAAAGGAGCTGGTCCGAAGCCAAGTCATAACCCACATAATGAACTTAGAAGGAAAAGCAAAACCAAGCAGAATTTCTTCCACAAAATCCCATTGGATTGAGTCATATGCTTTCCACAAGTCAATTTTCATGGCACAGTTAGCTTGATTGGCTGCTCTACGATAGTTCCGAAGAAGTTCATAAGCCATAAGCACATTGTCAGCTATACTGCGACCACTAATGAATGCAGATTGGTTAAGATGAATCAATTTGGGCAAGACAGAACTCAGTCTATTAGAGATGATCTTGGTAATGTTTTATATAGAACAGTACAACAAGAGTTGGGTTGAAATTCATTCAGCGAGGCTGGATTAGGAACTTTAGGTACAATAGCGAGTGTAGTAGAATTTACTTGCCTCAGAAGCTTACCATTACTGAAAAAATCCCTAATAGCAACAGTAATATCTGGTCCAACAATATTCCAGCAAGCTGTGAAAAAAGTGTTGGAATATCCGTCAATTCCAGGGGTCTTACTCCCTTCAATACTCCATAGAGCATTTCTAATTGCCGCACTTGAGATTACGATATACTAGGGTACAATATATTATTAAATAAAACACAAATAGTTCGTTACATGAATTTGTTCCTTAGATTAAGGAAAGGGGAATTCAATGATTCTAAAGAAAGTACATAATTAAAAAGAAGAAAAAGAAACATGTTTATTGGTATTTTATTACTGTTAGATGCTTGAGATGTTTCCACTGTAGATTCGCGGTACTAATTATAAGTTAACACATGCAATTCAAATAATTAGGAACCGACGTGAATTTTATTTCAAGAATTGACCACCGAAATCATGAGCGGATTGAGTTTGACTGATCACCGTGTTGGAAAAATATCCATCAAATTGCAACTAGTAATTAAAAACACCACTTGTTAGCAATGATTAGCAGTCAAACAAGATCCACAATGTATTTTAATTTTTCGTTCGACAACATCTGAATTACCCTTTATATATATAAATGTATATGTGTGTATATATATATAGTTAGATTTAATTAAAAAAATCAGGTGTACCTAAAGAATTAGAGGTGCAAATTAAATGGTGAGACGTGGATTTATAAGCTTAAGAAACGAGGAAACATATAAAATCTTAGGTTTATATATTTGTTGTGACACGATTTGGAGAAGAACAAAATATCAACTCAATCAATCCATCAATCAAATTGGTAACAAGTTGTGATTCAGATGATAACTGGTTTTAATGACAGAAAAAAGGACAAGAACCTAAACAGAAATCAGTGGAACCAGTCGAACGAGTCCGCGGTCGAGTAATAATGAACACTCTTCGTAAGAATGCTGAGTGAGTCAACGTAGAGTGACTCCACGTGTGTGGCACGTGAGAAGAGTGTCTACAAATAATTTTCACTTGGCCACTTGGTGCATCCTGCATGTGCACTTCCGCATGTCTTAATCTGTGAGTTAACTACTTGAAAATGATGAATGCAACTCCATTTGTTTTTCAAAGGTCGTTATCTTCGAAATTTTATTACGTGATTCTCCAAAGATTAGGAGAAAACCCGGAATAAACAAGCACAAAAAAAAGTTGCGAACTTAAGGAAGAAAGATATTACAAATTATAAAAGAGGAATCATGAGAATAAAAAAACTAGAAAAAGAATAAACATGCCTAAACCAAGTTGGAGGCCACGAGAGAAAATTAAACGGATTTCGCTAAATCATTCATGATATTGAGTTCCAATACCTCCATTGCGACTTCCATTTCTTTATTTTTGACTAAGCACGCATATTTCATTTCCTAATTAAGTTTTTGAATAACTCATTGCATCAATAATAGCTTAAAGTTATTGGAATGAAACTTTACCACATATAGTCAATTTCTACTGAAAGTAAATATTTAATAATCTTTTTTTTGTGCAATATGAATAAGAAATTCTTAATGACACGGTCTTATTGAAGACCAAGAAGATTAGAAGATCTCTTTTGGTTGGTAGGCAAGATTAAGTGAATCTTAATACAGGTTTAATTAACAGTAAAATTATATAATTTGCTATGTTTCGGTGAAAAGCTCGAAGCACTTGGTATATATAGTGAATAATGTATAGGAAATGGGACGCAAATCATGTGGTCCTCTAAATAATTTTAAAATAATACTATTATAGTAAGAGATGAGAGTTGGATTCCCCAACTGAACCTGACTAAAACTACCAACTGCCACACCCACCAAACTCTACCACTCTATAGGTTGTTATGCCATATAGCTGTTTAATGTACAGAAGCTCAAGTACTCAATCATGGTTTTCTATGTCTATAACTTTTGACATTTGCCCCAAAAAAATGGGGCCTCCCTTGATGTCAGTGGTTTTTCTCATAATTTTGGTCTATGTGCATGCACTCCTAAAATAGAGTCAAAGCCTTCTAGATTTATTGATCAATTATCCACAATACTACTTCGTCTTTTTTTTTTTTGACTAAAGTGGGCCGGTATAAACCTTAAAAAGTTGTGATTATCTTTTGTTTCAGTTAAACTTTTTCAAACGAAAAAGACCTAATTTGAAAAAAAAAACCGAAAGAAATGAATCTAAGATCGAAACGATCTTGTCTTTGAAGAAGATCATGCTTCAGATGCTCTTAGATTAGAGTCTATGTGCATGCACTCTTGAAATAAGGAGTCAAATTAATGCTTCTAGATCAGAACCAGGACACGAATTTCCACCACAAATGCATTCAAAATTAGGTATATATGTATATATAACATTGACCCCTTATTTTTTTCCCCTCAGAATAAGCTGAAAAGAAACCAACCTGAAATTTACAAGTCATAATTAGTCAAAAGGAGACAAGAAAGAAAATTAAGCAAGAAAGCATCCACATAAAAAAGGAGTGAAAGACAAAGTGAGAAATATTGTGATATGGAAATGTGTTTGGTAGCACATGGGAGTGCATGGAATGTGGAGAGAAATGTGAGGGGTGGTTGAATTGTTTGATCATTTTCTTGAGCATCTTTCAAGTACATAGGAGATTTTTGAGGATTTAGTGAGTCCTTTATGAAAAGAACACTTCTCATCCTCATATATATGTTTGTTTGAAAGTTGCCATGTTTTTTTTTTAGGTGCTTAGATTATAGTACTACTATTATAGCATTAGCAATATCCACACATGATATGAATACATAATCATGGTGGGATCTTTGTGTGAAAGTGTATTTGAGGGAATCACGCATTCTAATCAAAGAGTTTTGCACGCCATCTTACGTTAGACCTTTACCTTTTTGTACCTAATTTTAATCTCAATCTCGTCCATTCCTTAATATCACCAAAAGTGCTTTTGTATATGCTTGTTTTGTCTAGATTTCCACATGCATCTTCCCAATTCTCTGTCTTTTGTTTGGGTCTCATATATATAAGATTGCATATCATATCCATGATACATGAACCAACCGGCCATTTAATTCATTGGATTTGGGATCGATATACTTTTGTTGCTAATGATGCCTTTTGGTTAATGATCAAAGGTAGTCTTTAATTTCAAGGAAGGTAGGTTTTATTAATTATATATATACTAGTATAAAATCCCAAGTGATGCTTCGGATTCCATTAATATATTTTAATTTTCTTATGAATATTCAAGATTTTATAATTTAAATTTTAAAATTAAAATAAAATAATACAATTGTGAATCTCACATTAAATTTTGATTTTTTTCAATATTGTTTGCAAAATTCAATCTTTTAAATATAATTTGAAGAATTTTTTTCTTTGTAACTTATAAAATATTCAATACATATCTACTTTTAACTCTTGAAACCTCTCCAGGTGAAAATAAATTGAGAAAATTATAAACCAATGTGGCTTGACAATGTTTAATAGTAATTTTTGTTGAGATTGAAGAATTACAACATGATAAAAACTCTTAAGTGGCTTAATTAATATAGCTTATCAAGAAATTGGTCAAAAGATGTATTGAGCCAATTATCGTTTGTTGCATAATCGATAAAATTTTACATTGCCAAGGAATAATTATAAAAAAATATTAATAAAGCAAAAAGTTGATCTACCATAAACCAAATCTATTCGTTCATCTCTAATTGAAATATTAAAAAATTCAATAAACAAAATACACTTTACTATGACAATCAATTTGATTATAAACTTATTAGTTCACAATACCAATTTTAGAAATTGCACTTATTTATGGCAATTAATATTTAGAAAAATTTGGTGGATCAAAATTGATAAAAAAAGGTCGATATATAGGATCAGATAAAAATAATGACATTGATATAAAAAATAATATAAAGATTTTTTAAAAAATATAAATTATTGTGGTGAATATTAAACAATATGTGTACATATAATATTTGTTTTTAAAATGCTTCATTTAAAAAAATAAATTTATTCTTATATTTTAATTTTTTATTGTATATTTTATTAATTACTATATAAATTGGTTAATTGATATAAGTGTCTAATGTAAACACATTTATTATTATTTTTATGACACATCTTTATATGACACATGTCACATTAGTAAGACAGCAAATGTAATTCATTTAGAATAATACATGTCAACATCTCAATGTATGTATTCTGTTTTATATTAATATATAGATTAGATTATAGATAATTCGATGGATTGTATGCATAGTAATATTGTAAGTCTTTATGTTCTCTTGACAATGTCTTAACAATATTAAAAAATATCAACTTTATTACTTTTATTAATTTGGCATGCCTTTTTAAACTTACTTAACTTTCTGTCCAACCTTTAAAAAAAACGTATTTCCTCCACTATCTTGTTGTCTGCAAAAATTCGTTAAAAACTGATGTGCGTAGCAAGTGACGTGGGGCACCATTAAGTTTACACTAAGACGTGAATTATTAATGACATGTCATGCGAGAATATCTCACGTGTCAACATGTCACGTGATAAACAAATCCGTATTATTATGCTACATCAGTATTTCGCAAAAAAATTAGACGAAAAATTAATTGATACTAAATATAATAACATAAGTAAATGTTGTACTAAATTATAGCATGATTTTGTGGTTGTATTAAAGGTGATAAAAAGTACAAACGTTGTGCTAAAAAAATATTAATAACTTTGTTTATTTTTGAACATGTTGTATAGTGGCATGATACGTGGACCTGGCTTGTTGTGTCACAATGTCAAGCCCCGAAGCCAGGAACTAAATTTTGATTCCGATTTTAATACATTTTTGAGCCAAACGAATCCGACGTAAACAGTATATTGAGTATGATTGTAATAAGTTTGAATGAGTTAAACAAAAGAATGATAAAATTGAGGCTGTTTTATTAATATTTAAGTCATTGTAAACATAGAACAACCTGTAAAGCAAGGTGACGAGCTCGCTTACGACCAATACTGCTGTCTGGTAACGTTTCATGCGGATCAAATATTATTCCAATATTAAAAAAGTCTAGAAACAAAATTTTAAAATATTATCATTTTCTTCATCACATATTTTTACTATGCAAAGTTTCTTTTTTTCCTTTTGATCAGGCCAGGCAAAAATAAGGCTCTATATTATTTCATTTTAGTATTTAAAATCAGCGGATAATTGAGTAAAACAGTTGAGTCAAGTGATCGCTAAATCCATCTTGAGACCTTAACGTCTTTGGTGTTAAAGCTTACCTTAGAAGAAAGGATGTGAGGTAAATTAAGTAATGCATTTTAGTGAGGCTTTCATGTACCAAAAGAAAAAAGGGAAATTTGTTGGTTTATAATTAATTTGAGGCATGTATTTATGAGAGGTAACTCAACTAGTAAGTAAGCAATGACTTATAAACCAAATTTTAGGTTCAAAACTCATGGACAATAATTATAAAAAAATTTAACCTGTTAAAACTATAAAAAGGCACAAATGAATACTACTTTACCTGTGAAGCATTATGTGTAGAATAATTAGTGCCCTAAACCATGCATCTTTTCCACATTTGTTTTGAACCATATGCATTTTTTCCACAACGTGAGTATTGGGGAGTCCTGCTGATCCAATTGGAAGTGAGGTTTCTGGAACAAGCAAGTTGCATAGCTTAATCAACTCATCCATGTCACCATCCGTTTGTGGTTGCACACATACACAAATGTGCAAATCACAACACACCACTAAAATTCCACTTAATCCAGTTATACCCACGTCAGCAATCATTATGGGGTTGATCCTTGCCACTTGTACCACTTCTTTCACGTCCATGTCATCTCTCCAGTTTTGCAATTTGCTTGTGTTGTTTTTATCATCATCTCTACTGCTTTTCGATATATAATGATGTGGGCTTAATACATCAGATTTACTATCGCAAGCATATTTAACCTAACCCCCATATTCTCTTACCCTAAAGTCTTAGACGTGAATGTGAGACCTTACCAACAAACTACCCATTTAATCTCTTCTTTTCAACCTTAATGAAAAAATAAAATGTGATTTTATTGATATAATTAAGGCTAATTAAAATTGTTAATAGTTATTTATAAAAAAAATTGTTAATATTTTAAGGAATCCCTCATGTATTATTATGCGCTACACTGTTGGAGACCTAATAAAACCCAGAACGATGATGAAACCTTTTCATGTCCTCGACCTATACATGTCAAGGATCAACAAAAGATAGAAATGATGAGATAATAGATGGATGTTGTTTGATTTGCGAAGTTGACATTGTTTAGAAGAAGCGCAATTGGTGGGGCTGGACCTTGATTATGAGAGAAATAATGAACCAAGTTGAGTTACTACAAAAAAAAAATAGGTCTATTCCTCCAAAAATAAACGAAATTAAGAACCAAACTTATAAATATAGAATCAAAACTAACAAATCAGTAAGAAAAAGGAACGATACTCTCCAAATATTAAAAAAAAATTACAAATTCAGGTTTCATACTTCTCAATATTAATAGAGAAATAAGCCTAAGAACATAATAGAAATTAATAATGATAATAACAATCTACAAATCAAAAACATAGAAGCAGATCTATGAAATTAGAGTCGAACCTTGCCGGGAATAGTTCTCGCAAGCTATGACTAAAAAAATTTAACTTCAAGAGACATCCATTTTTCTTGTCATATTATAGGACTATGATGGGAAAAGTTGGGTCATATTCGAATTTCATGCATCTTTTAGGATACCCAAAGAAAATTTGAAGTAAAACTCAACTAACACCTAACTGCAATTGATTAAAAATGACAGGATTCAATAGATTTATAAAAAATTACCATCGGAGGCGTCAAACGAAGGCTCATTGGTAGGGATGAGCATAAGCAAGAAGTTATAGATCGTGCATGCGAATGCGAGAATGATGAGTGGCCCCATTGTAGAGAAGGAACAAATGCTTAGAGTTTGAATAATAAATTGGCAAAACAAAATTACTGGAAAAAGAACAGAGAAATTAAGGGTAGAGAAACAAGGAAATAGTTTCTGATTTACTTTGCTAATTGACTACCAAAAAAAAAACTCACTAAAGTGAATAACCTGACTTTGGGGAGAGAGAATAGAGAAGATTGAGAATAGAGATAGAGCTCATGTTGAATGGATTTTAGGATTGAGAGTGAAGACGTAATACAGGGTGCTGGAATTGAAAAAAAAAAGGAAGAAGAAGAAGAAGAATAAAAGGTGGAAGCCGTGGGCGGGAACAAATTAGAAAGGGGAATTATCCCACTCATATCGCCCTTAACTAGGGGCGGCTCCTACACCTGTCTCAAAAGTGGAACAAATAATTTTACCTTGGGGCGATTTTAAAAACCGCCTCATGTAAACTGCCCCCGCAAACCTTTCTTTTTGCAGTGAGTCAATTATGGGGTACTATTTAGCTTCATCTTGTCTCTCATTATTGATCGAATTCGTGTCGATAAATGGAACTTGATGTTACGTGAATTATTGTCCTCAACACGTACTCATGCTTAAAAGTGACATTAAAAATTGAAAGATTCTACATGTATCAAATTAAAAGAAAGCTATTACATAGAGTTGCCAAAAATTAGCGTCGTCTTGTCAAACCTAGCTAGGACTGTTGTTGTCTTTTCTCTCCCCATTCTGAATGGATTTTATGACAAATAATCAATTTTGTGAGAGGAAGGAAATACATGTTTTTGTCTTTTATAAGAACTTGTCAAGCCACTAAAACTTAGAACATTTCTAGCGCTGGGTACTACCCCAGTGGAGGTTGCTAACCACACAATGGTTGACTTTTGCCAACCGTTGTGCAACGGTTCCATTTTTTTTTCTTTTTTCTATCCAACGGTTTGTTTTCCCTTTTTTTTCCTTTGTCTATAAATATGACTATATCCTTTGATTATTTTCTTACAATTTTGATTTTCTCTATTCTTTATCACTTTGCTCAATTTTTTCTCATTTTGCTCAATTTTGTCTCAATTTCTCACCTTCTTATTTTACTCTTTGACAAAATATGGATCCAAATTTTAATCAACCATCCTCTCAAAACCCTAATTTTTTTTTATTTTTAAAATTCTCAAAACCAACCCAATCCCTTTCATTTACCAAATTTTCAAAATTAATCATATTCATTCATTCCACCAAATTTTTAATTTACCCAAAATTCTCAAAATACACCAAATTTTCAATTTACACCAAATTAAAATAATTATTATATACTATTTTTTCTAAAATAATATTTTTAACTCAAATATTAACTCACAAAATATTTATGTCAAATAAATATTTTTATTATAATTTAGATGTTATAAATAAATAAAATAATAAGTGAAGTGATTGTGGGTCTCATACTAGAGTATAATAAGAGGTTAATCATTAGCGAGAGATAATATGTTGAGTGAGATGCTAATAGATTACTGATATAACAGACTCATCAACTTCTGAAAATATATAGATATTAGAGATGCCCTTAAAACATGATAACAATTTCCCAAAATTAAATTATAGCAGGAAATGTTTATTCAAAAACGTTTGCACATGAAAGACGGATTTCTAGTTACGTTCCAATAAGCTCTCTTACACTCGTGCATTTTCTAAGCCATACCATATTGGCCTGAAGGAATCTAGCTACCGGTTTATCAAATAAAATAGTATATTTAGTAGGTTCGAGTTACCTACCTCAATTCCTGCGGAAGCTCGACCCAACCAGCAGTGGAAGACAAAAGTCAAGATCGGTTCGATGTTGGTCTTGCGAGCAAACCACGGTCGGGTTGGCGACGGGAGTGCTCATCTGTTTCGCAGCCTAGATGTCACGCAGATCGATACCATCAACGAACAAGGAGCGAGTGGAGAGAGAGGCTTTCTTTCCCTCTCTCTCATTTTTTTGTGGGGATGGAAGAATGGAAGAACTCTTCCTTTCATGCTTAATATATAAGCATCCAAATGGGCCTAATGGGCCATAAGCCCAATGGGCTTTGCACATGGGCCTTAAGGGCCCATTTCAATTGGGTTCGCCAATTGGTCTGGGTCCACGGTCCCGGTTCACACCTTGACCCACCGAGTTCAATCCACTCGTCATGGGCGGACCGCTTTTTCCAACATCTCCCACTCGCGCATGACGAAATGGTACATCATCATGTAACATGGTTAGCACTCATATAACCATGTTCGATCCTTTCGTCATACAGACAAATAGATCGCGCGACCAACATATGATAAGAGCATAATTGCTATACACCTATAAGGGATATATAACAACTCCTTACTCAATCCTGCCAGAAGGCGTCTCTTGCAGAACAACTCCATTCTGTCATAGTGTATGCAACAACAGCACAATCTGCTGGAACGTATGTCTTTCCCCTAGTTCGTTACAACACAATCGATGCTTTCGAACTTCTCGATCTTATAAAAACTTTACTCATAGTTCACACATCATGTGACAGATCACATGAGAACTAGCTGAGCAAACTTATGAGATTAGTGCAAATGCGTCTAGAAACAAACCTCTCCTCTTACACCAGACAATCCACATAGCCAAGTTTACTTGCCCAGCTTATCACGCTTGGTCGAATCAATTATGACCATTAATGGCAAGCTAAAGTAGTCAAATTCAACTACACGTCTTGAATGTGTTAAGGGTTCTAAGGGTAGGTATTACCAAGAACCACATGTTCACGGCAGGATCTCACACTAGGAAAAATAAGATTGTTTACAATCTTTTCCATCCCTATGGTCTTGTATATGGCACACATGATATGATCATGTATTGTGATGTTCTTTCCTTCCATTGGAGGAGCGTTGTTTATACAACAATGTTAACACCACATAAAAGCTTCGGTTACGATGCATTTCACTATCTAACCTTAATCCATACTGTAACAGGATTACTTCTGACTTTAAAACAAAATGTGCTAAAAGTCTCTCAATTTAGCATCTGATCAATTTAATGATCGACATAGAAATTTATCCCTATGGCATACGTCTTTTTTCGTACGATTTTTTCTTACCCTTTTACAATGAACTCACAACTATAAAATGCAAGACGACATCTTGATTATGAACACACTCTAAGTCTCTTTCTATGTTCAAAACCAGTCTATTCTTAGTTTTTCCCCCAACGAACTAGGAAAACTAAGGTAAACACCTGTGTGAATGGATTACTTCTCTGTCCAACATGCTTTCTCACTTAATGATACTACAAATGTCAACTCACAACATTTATGCTTGTGTATTGCCCATGATGATATTATTAAAGATCATTTTATAAGGGATTACATACTTTGTGTGTCGTGCGGATCGTAAGGAACTTATTCCTCATAAGCTTTTATTAGCGGATCTTCAATCACGTCTCGCATGAATTTACATTTTCAAGTTCACTTCGCCTTGTTAAATTTGTACTCAAATTTACTTGTCCTTGTGCAAACAAGTCTTTCACAACACGATACTTGGTCTTGATTTGCTTAGACTTATATTAGATCTTTTCGATCTTTAAGTAATTGAGGTTGACTGTCACTAAAGACAGTCATTGGTTCTTTAGATGGATAGAGCTAAGTGGACCATTCCACTATATAGCCCACCTTTCAACTACACTGCAGGTAATGAAGTTATAGTCTCAGCTTCACTTTTCACATATTTATACGTGTTCCTCACTATTACGTGGAGTGATCTTTCTACCAAGTAAGAACACATAACTAGACATGTACATCCTCACGTCCACATCGTCATGTGGAATAGAAACTGTATTTCTTTTTATCGCAAGTCTTTACGATAAAACAGTGCATTGCAGCGCCTCTAAAGTACCAAAGTATCACACTCACTATTTCCAACATCCTCCTTATGTGTTTGATCAATATTTGCTAGTTAACTTGATAACATAACAAACTCTAGGCATTGTACACACCTAGGCATTTCCTACAAGACATTGTCTTGTAATCAACAAATGTACTCTTTATTAGACTACAAAAGACATTCACATGACATTTATGTGAAAAACATTCCTTATAAGTTCTTCATCTCACATAGATTTATGGACACATGCACTTACTAAGAAACTTTCTCTTAGTCACATGGTATCTATGGGTTATGCATTTCTGCATCTTGAAGCGTTCTAGTAGTTTGTTGATCCATCTCACTTAAAGAGGTACAACGATTTATTTGAATGATCTCTTGGAGTTTGACTCCAAGGTCAACCCATATTAGCAATATCAAAGTTGCACATTGACCAATCTTTGAAGTCATTCAGGTATGCTAGACCATTTCTAGCCACAAGTGTGACGTTTACACAATGTAAGAATGACAAGATTCACCTTAAAATACTTGGTATTATCACAACAAATATGAATGTATCATCCTCTAAAAGAATGTCTAAGATCATACCTTGGACAATGAAACCATTGGTTTAAACCTTATAGATTTTATTTTCAAATTCTCTATTGAGAATTGGACGATAAAACTATTAGGTTAAACCTTATAGGTTTA